>JAMQGT020006762.1:0-10694 GCA_024447675.2 Pterophyllum scalare
TTACTTCGTTCAGTTACGTATTGCTACACATGAAATTGTTCCACTGTGGAGAAAACAATGTGGACCTACATACTTGAATCGAGAATGAGTAATACCACAGCCTTTTACTACCCAACGGTAGCGGAAATATTAAAAATTCATTTGCAAAACATCTTACATTTTACATTATATTGTCTTAAATCTGCCAAATGACACTACTGAGCCAAATACAAATTAAAAAAAAAAAAAAGTGCATTGCACATGTGCACTGGTACCGTGTTAAACACTGAATTTCACCTCAACAAGGAAGTGGAGGAAAAATGCAGGTCTTAAAATAAAAATCCTCTCCCTCTTAAATGTTTGTGAGGATAAAACGGAAAGAGAGAGAGAGGCACACCGCCTGACAAAATGTACAACATTTTCATTAGTTAACAGTAACATGTCTTCTCAGCTCAATCAGTGCATTGCCAACTGGTTTTTAACTGTGGCCCTCATACAAAGTGCCTAAACATGGAAGTTTGTGATCCCAGCTACATCACAGATGTGACTCCTGTCATCTGAGGATGTACTGTTGGTATAAGCCACTGGTAAGAAAGAAAAAAAAAAAAAGGCCAACCCCCCCTCCCCTCCCCACAGTATACTCACTTCACTCACTCGCTCACTGACCAGAAAGTTCACTGGCTGTGACAGCCGAGGATAAACAGATGGGTGACAATTTAATGGGGGAAAAAGAAGAGAAGAAAAAAAAAAAGTCTTGGGCCATCATATGCTGCCAGAAGGTGCCTGGCACTGAAATAGCAGTCTGCCACTCTACTAAAGGGACAAACAGCAGCATCAGCATCATCATCAGCATCATCTCATCTTTTGATGATGGAGGTGTGTGGAGCAATATCTAGCTTGTCAGTCAAAACTTTCTTAGGTCATCAGTTAGGTTGAGCTCGGGTGACTGTATAGGCTGTTCAGAGACTCCTCAGGGGGGGCGCATTCTCATCATGACAGAAATGTCATCATAGGATATAAAAGTGTTCATTCAAAACAACTTGTGTTGATTTACAGCACCTCCTACAGCCTCCCAGAGCCACCGCATCCCCTCTCTGCAGAGGTCAAGGGTTAAGAGTTTTCCTTTAATTTGTCACCCAACTGTTTAGAACAGCATGTGCAACTTCGTACATTTTCCAATGGAACTATGAGACATGTTTTAATGGACACAAAAAACAGTAATGGACTAAAATTACTGCTGAAGCAATGCTGTATAAAATAAATCTGTCACTACTGTACAAATATACAGACTAGGAAGTAAGCTACTGATAGGACAAGACTGCTAAAAGGCTCAACCTCCCCATCAGGTAATCGTCTGAGAGAGTCTGGGGGTGGGTTCAAAATTGTCTATATAACACTTCCTTCACAAATAGCAGTTGTAGGCGCAAAGTACAAAATAAAATAAAACAAAGCCCCCCCCCCAAAAAAACTGTATAAAATATAAACTTAATTTCAAATAATTAAATACTGTACAAGTCACATAGAATTTCAGAGCTACAGCAGGTGACCACAGCCTTTCATTTCTAAAATTTATGCACAATAAAACCAAAACAAAATAAAAACCAAAACAAATAAAAAAAACAACAGTTGGAAGATATTCCAACATTTTAACCATTGCACTCCAAATTTTTACTCTAGTCAGTTAATTATCATCCAAGCCAATTGTTGGTCCATATTTCTCATATTTAGATATCCGACACCATTTGAAGTCATTAGAAATCCTGTACAATGTAATGCTGATCAGAAAATGCAGCACAGTTTAACGCATTTATTGTAAAAGAGTAGATATCTGAATATGCAAGTTATGGATCCACCTGAGTGAAACCCCCTTCAACTGGTACTGCAACATGGACGGAGTGTGTGCTGAGCGATCCCTCCCAAAGCAATTACAGAGAGTTCTGTGTGCGACAAAATAAACTCATCAGGGTTTGGCTAAATAGCAACGCCGCCAAGCAAAGCAAGCCTGACGTCTTAAAATGAGGACGTCATGCTTTACGTTTTTGAGATTCTGCATTTCCAAATCCAGAATCCAGATATTGTAAACATTTCAGTGTGCCCCCCTCCCCACCCCCCACCACAATTTGGACTTGCCCTGAAAGGACTGGCTCCTCTTCTTTTGGGCATTTTTCTTTTCTTCAGTGTGAGACTTTCACAGCAGTCAGAAAGTACAGGCTGTGCTCAAATGTGGCCAGCGGACAGACACCGTTCTCCCGCAGGTCACTGCTGACGCTGCCTTATATCTCACCAGTAGCTAAAACACAGGGCTGGCTCCTGACTTCCATCTGTGCCCAACTTCAGTCTCAGCAGGGGCTTAGTGGATCTCCTTCCCTGCCGGCTCCCCTCAGGAGGTGTCCATCAGGCGCCAGGTGTGGGCTGGCTAACCCTGGACACCAGCAATACAATGAGACTGAGAATCCCCATGGCCCCCAGTCTCTTCAGCAGGGCCATGCTGTCTTTGGGGATGACCACCTGGGCCAGGTCATTGGTGATGAGGGAAATTTCATGAGCCACACAAACAAAGATGAAGGTGCTGACCATAATGTTGAGTGAGGGGTTTCCTGGGATCAGGACCAAAATCCCCTTGGTGTCTGCTGCAAGCCATATGTGGTACTGGCAAATGAAAAGCTGTGGGTGGGACACAAAGCATACTCCCATTGCTTCAAACTCTTAACATGGGTTAATATTCAGCATAGTAACAGTAAATATATGAAGGAAATTAAGGAGCAGCAGTTTCAATTTTACAAACACTTTTCATAAGAGAGTCGTATGTAATTGAAGATTTTTTTTTCTCCCCCAAGGGTTATTTTACTAAACTTTCAATCATATTACTGTGGTTCTAGAGCCAGGATAACCTTACCTCTAAGGAGATCTTTCCAAACCATGCAAAGAATGAACTATAAATAGAGCGGGCGTAGCCAGGAATGTTCCTGATGAGAATGAAAGCCAAGATCTGCACACAGAGATCACAGACATCTCTAAGAATCAAAGCTTGAAGTTACAACAGGCAAATTATTCGTTATTACTGGGTAAGTGGTCTAAACAGAAGAACAGTCAACATGACTATACAACCATAGTGTGGATTGGTTCTAGATAGTATCCCGAGCCAATAATAGATGCCATCTCTCCTGGTCTTCCACTCATATTAGACTTTATATAATAAAGGGTCAGATGAAGCTGGTTAGTAACTTGATAAGTTAACCCAGGGTTTCCTGATCTAGGTACGAGTAAGTTCACATTAGGGCTGCAACGATTCATCGAGTAACTCAATTATAAAAAAATCCTCGACACATTTTTTTTGCTTTGCTGCTTCATTTAATCCACGACTCTGCAGCGCTTAGGTGTCACACCCACATTTACGACTAAAATCAGACATGCAGTACGAACGTATACAGTATAAGAGCACAGCGTGTGAATAAAAAGTATTACAACACTAAACCCACGCAGCTCCCAACAAAAAGACAGATAACACAACAGCAGCAGTGACGACAATGCTGTCACAGTTTAACATTGAGTCTGTCTACACACAAACGGCGAAGCGCAAACAGACAGAGCCGTTACAGAGATGATGAACTCGGGTGGACTGAAAGAGATGGTTTTTTTCTAACATCCAAAACAGCACAAAAACAGCTAGCGGGAGCCCTTCAAACCATCTGATCATCAAGCACCAAGTGAAGTAAAGTTCAAAGCTCCAGTGTGACGAAAAGTCAACTTTGTAGCTGCTGCCATTCACCACCGTTTGTTTTACATAGCGAAAATCTACACTAAAGCTACAGGAGTTAAAGTAACACATGCAGATGAACTGTTAACTTAGTCTGACACGATGTTTAAATTAGGCAGCTTGCTGAAGGCTGACGGCAGCCGTCCTGGTTTATGTGGCAGTGATACCTGCAGCAAGCAATTTTGGAATTTTTAAGAGCTTAACTGCATACATCTGTCAAAAAACTTTTTTTAAAGAAAACATTTTCTTAAAAGCAAAAATAGATGATCATAAGTGCAGTAATGTCAAATAGAATGAGGTATGCATGCAACCTAAACTAAGACATGAAGGCCTTCTTACATTAATAGGAAGCAAAAAAAGAATTATGATAATGCATCTCCTGGGTGAGGTAACGTTGGTACGTGTTCACATATTTATGTGTTCTTGTGCGTGTGTGTGCACGTTTGTTTAGGTGTGGTCGTAAATGAGCCATCATGTGTGTCTATTAGCCTTTAAAGGAGCATGAAGAAAAGTAAGCACATCAACATTCTCAGACCTGATGTTTGTCCTGTGATTTGATGCAACTCACGCTTACATGGTGACACCTGAGCACTACAGTTGTGGATTAGACAAAGCATTGCAGCTAAAAAAAAAAAAAAAAAGTTTTTATTAAATAATCAACTTACTTGGAATTTTTTTTTTTTTTTAATTAGTCTACATGTACACTGGTGATTTCACATCTGTTGATCTCTAATCTGGAACATAACCTGTGAAACATAAGTTACCAAGGCGATATACCCTGATAAGAAGTGAACCCTCTTTGTAGTACAGAAAGCCCAGGGTCAACCCTGAAGTTACCTGGATAAAATGAAATCCTGCTTCATAATACAGGCCTCTGATGTCAGGGTAAAGTTGTTTTGAAACATGCAAAGTAACCCATCTAGACAGAACTGTATGTGAGAGCACAGACATCCCAAAGAGTTCAGACATTAAATAGTCTAACCCTCTAGCACTAGTACCAACTCTGCATATTGTCCGTTTGCACAAACGTGAGAATCAAACAATTACATCCTGCCTGTTGCACACTGCATCCAGGTGCCACCTCATCACCCAAAATCAAAAAGGAAGATTTCCAGCAGAAACAACTACTCTGACTCAGAAGCATTCAGACTTGATTGCACCAACACTTCCTGGAATTCATGTGTGAAAATGAGTCAAAACAAAGAATAAAAAGCCAAAGGAAGAAAAATAAGGACAGATAAAAATTGTACCTGGACCACAGAGATATAGGGATGCATCTCGTTGCACTCTGTTTTGGTTTTGCAGCTGCTTGCCCATATTGAGTAAGTCTAGAATGACGTGGAGGAGGAGATGTTAAGGACCATGATTTACTTATCAGTGAGTAATTGACTTGAGTTTGATGACCCCTCACCAAGCAGATATTGTAATCTCCAATTAATACAAGAGCTTGCCAGGGCTATCAAGTTTGTCACATGTGTGTAAATGTTGTTCCTATTTAAACATTCTCTCCTGCGCCTTGTGTTTGTTATTTAAATTAAATATACAAAAAAGAACTCCAAATTAAAAAAATATATATTTATATTAGAAGGAATCATGAACGCAATCTAAATTAAAATCTAAACCTCAGTACTTGTGAGACCAAAACATGTGAAGCGCAAGAGTAAAGAGTCTTACTATGAAGGAGACAACAGAGAGGAAGAGGAGCAGGTTGGAAGTCTTGGCTGAGAAGAGAGCCTCTCCTTTCCCTCCGACAGCACCTGACGCTTCTGCAGCACCAGATAGATGAAGGCAAATAACATGCCATGTATCACTGCCTGCAAAAAAAGTGCCACAACATAAATGCATTACAACAAGTGGAGGGAAATTTGTCAACACTTGGGGGAAAAAGTGCTCTTGGTTGCATCTAGAGAAAACATTTGACTTACAAATCGGTCCAGCTTCCATCTGAACCACCATTCGTGGATACTTCCATTCAGCTCAAAGAGCTTAGAGATGGGCCACACAGAGAAGACGCGCTCAAAAACTCCCTGGAGTCATAATGCAAAATGTGGTAATTATATAAAGCAAGTAGAGTTTTACAAAAGTGGAACAAACACTATATATATATATATATATATATATATATATATATATATATATATATATATATATAAATAAAAGCATAGTTCAGTGGTCAATATGGTGCTGTGTGAAGAACTAAGGACATGTGATTAACCAAAGATGCAATTAAAAGAAAGCAGGGTTACGATTGTAAGAATGTTTTCAGCTGACCCACCTGTGAAAAGGCAAAAAAGCAGATGAACATTAGGAGGCCCAGTAACTTTGCCAAGACCCCAAAATGCCACATGCCACTACCTGTTCAGAAGAGAAGACACATAAATGCAACCCTGCTGCTCACATTTATGACATGAATTAATAATACGTGCTTATTTAGTGCAGGATACCACTGAGCGGAGCATATAAAGATCAGTTATTTGACACCTACTGTTAGCTGTCTTCTGAAGGATCTGAGGCCACATGGCCATCGTGGTGTAGATAATGACAAACCAGAAGGTGACCAAGGGAACAAAGTAATAGAACTGGTACGGTCTGTCCATTACCACACACAGCACCAACACCAGGAAGTTCAGACGGAAAAGCACCTGTGGATGAATATGACACAAAAACCTATGTAGATCACTCAAAAGACAAATCTCTTACTGATTCTAACACACATCCAAAAATTAATCTATTTAGCTAAACTTCTTCCACCACCGGTGCTATTTTTTTCTAGATCACTTGGTCATGTAAGGCTGGTTCTGACCACTTATAGATCTGCGATGTGCACGGTATCTTGTCCACTGAATCAAAACGCCAAACCTTCAACTTAAATTTCATTCTGGTGACGAGATCTAAAGGGAGCCAATCCGGTGTGGAGGAGAAGAGGTCAGCAAAGACTGTTTCTGTGTGGCTGAGTACTCAATGTGTTGTGTGCCAGGTCAGATTAGGGCTAACACGGAGAGACAGACAACCATTCACACCTATGGGCAATTTAGAATCACCAATTAACCTTAAAGTCCACGAAGTACATGTCTTTGGACGGAAACCAGAGTACCTGGAGAAAACCCACGAACATGCAAACTCCACACAGAAAGGCCCCAGCCAAGGTGGATTCGAACCACCATGCCACCTGCACCGTGCTCTGTGAACGGTGAAAGGACAACCAAACTAAAAAAAGTTGCACATGCTCCTTTGTCACAATCCTGGCCTGATGGGCTGCCCTTGGTCTTGGACACTGTGGGTTCTTTCACTGCTTTTGTGGTTTTTGGGTTATAATTTCCAAAAACAATCCTCTACTTGGAAGTTTGACAGCTGATATACATCTGTGCAAGTCTGAAATCTGCTCAAGTCTGTGAAGTCACAGATGGCCACATGCATGTGATCAGTGTGGGACTTCCACAGAGTGATCCAAAAATGAATGAATTAATTAATTTAAAAAAAACAACAACAAAAAAAAACAAAAAAACAGCCACACTGGAAGATTGTCCAAATCTAAATCTTTTTGTTTCTTCTTTTTAATGGTTAAAGTATAACTGACAGCACCACTACCTGGCATACTCTGTAAAGTCCAAAGTCTCCTTTGAGCCAGAAAAAGGAAAAGTGTCCATAGCCAGTCTGAAATAGGTACGCTGCCACCAGCACCCGCACATGCATGTACACTGGAATGAACTGAAAGACAGAAACAATCATCAAGCTGTTGAGATATCATCATACAGCGGGAGACTCCCAAATGGATGTTTTGTAGAAATAATTGGAACTCACAGCACTCGCTCCAGATATGTGATAGATGAGGATGACAAGCTGCATCCAGCCTTTCCACTCGTCTGTCTGTTCTCGGTTGAGTAATTTTGTCTGTGTGGAAGTGAAGTTAAAAAGAAAATGGAGTGAGATTCTGTCGACACTGTTATATTGTGCTGCTTGAAGCAAAAACAAAATTTTAAAAACACACAGATTTAAAAAAGTGCAGTAGCAGTGAGTTGCACCATCTCACCTCCTTGCTGTTCTCACTGTAGAACACTCCCAGTACAAATATGTAGATGAGAGGAATGAAGAACGTGGAGTGTGTGTAAAACTTCTGCTCTTTCATGAACATATCTGCTCTGTCGCAAAGGTAAAAATAGCCCATTATGATGCCCATCCTGCAGAGAGCCTGGAAAGGCGCCTTTGGACCAAGGGGAACAGCTGCAGTAGCTGGCTTCTTCTCCTCTAGGCTCTCCACATCAGGGGGCACATGTCGGCGGTGGCGACTGCTGCCAAGGAGGTGGAAGACCACAAAAACCATGGCAGAGCCGAGGAAGAAACAAGCTGACAGTTTCTGGAGCAAGTTAGGTGGTGGTAATGTCTGGCAGCAGGAACCATCGATGGGCCTCAGTATCTTGTTGCACACAGAGTTCATGAGAATCATGGCTCCCTGAGAAAGGGTTGAAAAAAGAAGGTGAAGAGGAAGGGAGTACTATTAAAGGGTACTAATAAAAGAACCGTGCCAACACTGCACTCATTAATTCATTTACCACATTCCTGGTGCTCTCAGGCAGGTGCAAACCATCCTCTGACTTGATGATAGTTTCCAGTGCAGCCTGACGGGAAGCGGCCATAAGCCTGACCCGAGATTTGCCATTACGCTTGCTGCTGTTGAGCACATCCACTGCCGCTTCATTGTACAGCTCCAGCTGCTGGTTGGTGATCATCTTTCTGTTCTCACTTAACACCTCCTCATTTACTGGATCTGCAGAAGAGGTTTAGTTGAGAGGGTGCACGCATGAAAATATGAAGTGAATGATCAATGGGCAATGCAGGAAATGTGTGAAATACTAATTAGGAGTTAGGAGATTCAGAAATATCAGTGCAACACCTTATATGCTAAAAGGATGCTTCTTGCAGTTTTTATTTTGCCTGCTTTGTTTCTTTAAAGAAATGCAGTAAATTATAGCAATCAAAAAGTGAAAAATTGGAAAATATGTTCTACCAAACAAATGTGAAGTACTGCTATAAATTTACTTGGCACGTGTGCACACTTTGGAGCCATGAAGTCTTCTTTATGTTAATACCAAATGACATTAATGCAGTCATGGCATGAGAAATAAACTACTGCAGTGAAGACAACAGGCAGTATGAGCACACCTTGCAGCACCCAATAGACCTCCCCATGCTCAGCGAGCTTCACCAGATGCCCCACAATTGCAGTCAAGTTGACTTTGTACTGCTGGAGGGCCTCAGCGCTGCCACCGTGCAACTTGATGGACCACTGTGTGAATAGGTAAACAGTCAGGATTGACATAACACAGCCACCGCCTTATGTTTGTCTCACACAAAATACACATGTATTCACAGAGTTTACCGTGGCAGCTCCAAGGATGATAACATCTGGCTTTGCTGAAGCTTCCTGCAAAGCAAAAAGAGACACTGTACTTAAGGTTATGAACCCCACTTGATTAACAATTTCCATCACCTCTTAATGATAACATATACTCACATGTGTCCATGATATCAAGCGTTCCTTCATTGAATTATTTGCCTCTGGGTACCAAAGAAAGTCCTAAACACAAAGATGAAGTTTAAAAAGAACACTTGTTTCACTTTTTTTTTTGAACCAAGAACCTGTTTATAACAGGAAATAAGTAAATAACTCACCACATTAATAGAATAACTCTTGTCTTCAAAGGAAATGTCCTCATGCTTCAGATGTTATATGTGGACAGACAGAAAGAAAGTGTGTTAGACAGTCAGTGATACTTTTTCCCAGCTTAAGATCACACCTTATTACTGCTGCATAGTATTGCTTTGAGTTAAAGCACATCTTTGTGCCTCGTTTGCACGTCATTTCGTAGAAAAACCCTGGGCTTGAACTGTGCTGTTTTATCATAATTACCTTGTTCCCCTCTTCTTTTCGCTCAGGGTCGATAATTTTGACGAATGAGTAAAACAGCTGCCTGATTCGTGAATCACCAGACAAAGGCTACCCGCTTTTCAGCAAGGGAGGTTTTGGCTTCACTGTAAAATAAAAGGGTTGGTGAGAACCAAAATGCAGATGAAAACATTAATTTGTTGAGGTGGATGTTGCCATTTTCTCTCATTTGCCCACGAGTGCTCTTTTGTCCTCAAGTCCTTGTCTGGAATTACCCATCCACTCTTACTGAGACAAACCCACATCTATCATTTCTACACATTTAAGTCTTTGTTCCGAATATACAGTATAATATCTTAGGAGTTAGTGTGACTCACATGCTTTTGTATTTGTGCATCATGCAGCCATAAGGCTGCCATACATCCTCCCCCAAGTAACGTCCTCTGGACAGCAGCCATTCGCACGAGTCACTGCCTGGAGGCAAGACACAGAGAACTTTCTGGTGAGGCTAAACAAAAAAACCCTCTTATCTTGCATTCACTCATAGTTTCTCTCTGACTATGACAGAAACCTGCTGTCTCAATAGTACTCTGGCTTTTCATTCAGTGCTGTCAAAAGGACTATACAATACATGGCTCTGCCAGGGGCCACGGCGCAAAATGAAGCCATCAGCAATCTAGCTCAAGCATAAATCTCGCCAGCTATTCATTTGTTTGCAAAATGAATGGAACCATCTGCAACTGAATCAATCCACAGGAACAGGCGAACATGAAAGGTGGGCCGACCAGCATGCAGCATCATTCTCAGCCAAAGCAGCTGCTCACAGTGTGCATACAGAGCTCTCTCGTCCCAAACCTTTTCATGGGTAAAGTCCGCACCGAGCAACCTAGGTAGGAAGCAAATGTAAATATGCCCGCTTTATTTATTCATAACCCAACTCTTTGCTTTGCGGTCGTGCCACTGTTTGTCTAGGAATATGAGGCAATCAAATTGTGAGCCAACCCCTTACTAGTACAAGACAACACCAACCAACCAATAACTAACATAACATAACGTATTGCTGGGGCTAATATT
>JAMQGT020006764.1:0-66246 GCA_024447675.2 Pterophyllum scalare
CAGGTCAGTTTATTTAATAAAAACTGTTTTTGCTGCGGTTTATGGCAGTTCAGTTTATGACAGTTCAGTTTATGGCCATTTAACTGTATAATTATGCAGTAAACATGGAAACTATTGATGGAATAGCACCCTCACTTTATTTGTTTTTTTTAAATGGAGAATTTCATTATTTCTGCCATTACTGGATAAAAATGAGAAATGAGATTTAGATGGAAATGGACTGGTTCTTGTATAGTGCTTTTCTACTCTGAGTACTCAAAGAGCTTATACCACACATTTGCATTCACCCATTCCTACAATCACTTCCTTCTGAAGCTAAGTGCTTTCTACCATTCACACTTTGACAGTCGCATTGGGGAATAACTTGGGGTTCAGTATCTTGCCTAAGGATACTTTGGTACACAGCCAGGAATCGAACCGCAATTGGTAGGTGACCTCATGAGCTACAGTCATCCCACAAGATAAAATCTGCTTTAATGTTTCCAGTTTAACTGTTTCTGATCTCAGATCAGCTTCACTGATAGATGACGGCTCTCTGACAGCCACAGCAGAGATGTTTCACTGAGTTACTGTTAAAGGTCAGAGGTCAGTCATAGTCATAGTCCTGCTGTGAAGGTGGACTCGGACATGGTTTAGAATCCGTTATAGAGCCGATGATCACAGATTTAGGTGATTTTCAGTGAAAATATGTGGAGGTTTATACTCTGAATTTCAGACAGCAGAACTTTTCAAAATGTTGATTTCAGTCACTTTAAATCCATTTAGTTCAGTTTGAAGTCTTCACCATTTCAGCCTCATCTTCACTCAAACATTTCCATCATCTCCAGGATCCAGACATTTTTCCATCATTGATCACTGATCAGTGTGTTCTGTGTCAGCAGCTTCATCCAGATCAGTGTGATGTAACAGTGATGCTGCAGTAACTACAGTAAATGTTTCAGAGGAGCTGACTGACAGTCTGACAGCTGCCTCATTATAAATCTGTGACATCATCGCTGTCTCCGCCCTTACAGCATGTTGACGAGTGAACGACTGTAAAAGCTTCGTGTTACGCACAAAAATAACAAACTAACGTCTAACTGGGATTTCAGAGCTCGTAGAAACATAAACGTCTGCAGATGAATTCACTCCTCTGACGCTCTGACAGCCACTTTATGAAGGAGGAAATGAATGGGAGGGGCAGACAGGTGGTTCAGGTGCAGCAGGAGGGGAGGAGTCAGAGACACACTCAGAGTTTGTGGGATAAAACCTGCCAGCGAGCAGGTTAGGTTCACAGAGTTAGAGTTAGATCTCTTTCTGGAACAGTTTCCTCATTTTAGGGTTACAAACACATATATCAGTCTTCCATAGCCCATCTCCAGTTGCTGTAGAACACACTGGCCAGGCTGAAAACAAAAACTAGCTGGCGTTCATATATCACAGTTATTCTTACATCCATTCACTGGGCTTCCGCTGAAATTCAGAATCCACTTTAAAATCCTGTTATTAACAGACTGTATAAAGTTTGACATGGAAAGGCTCGTGCTTCTGCAGTACTGTATATCAGAGCTACTGAGACCTTATCACTGCAGCCGACCTCTACGATCCTTTAGCCAGGGTCTCCTAACTGTTCGCACACTCTCAATTTTAAAACCAAAGGCAATCGTGCTTTTGAGGTTATGGTGCCCAAACTTTGGAAAAGCCTCCCTCAGCCTATCAGGTTGGCTGAGTCTTTGAAGCAACTGCTGAAAACACATTTTAATAGGTTAACTTCCCCTTAATCTTTTCTTTTTGTTTTGAGCCATAGTTTGTAACTACAAGTATGTAAGTGTGTAGTTTGGAATGAATGTCTGACCATATAGCTGATTGTGTGTCTGTTTGTGTGTCTGTATGTTTGAACATATATACTTATCTTTAATGTGTGGTTTTTATTAATACTGTAAAGGACTTTGTAACTCTTTGTTTTTAAAAGTGATATACAAATAAAGTTATTATTATTATTATTATTATTATTATTATTATTATTATTATTAATGCACCTACAGACTTCACAAATGTTGGGTTTTGAATTTTGACTGGTTCTTCCACAGGGCCGTTTTCTTCTTTATTTCAGTCCATGTGAGCACAAAAGGTTTTGCTGTTTCTGGACCTTGTTTATATCTGTTTTTCTTTGTATGGTAGAGTTTGTGAATACATTGATGAATTATGTTTAATAATGGCTTTCAGAGTGATTTTTTTAATGCAGTGCTGAAGGCCATTGCTTAAAGAAATATCTGCAGATTTTCTGAATCTTTTAATTAAATTTTGTGTTGTAGAAGATCAAATTTGACATAGTATTTCACAGAGTAGTGAACCCCTCCCCACATTTACTCCTGGAATGCTCTTTTAAGACAAGTTACTAAAATGTTGTCAATTACGCCACTAAACCTTTTTCCCAGCAGACTTTTTGTCACTACATGGATAGATCTCACTTAGCTCAGCTCCACCCAGGCTTTTGTACTGTACATGAAGGCTCCAGAGAGAGGCTTCCAGGGAACAGAGCCATTGTTATAATGACTCAAAAGGTCTCCAATGAAAATGTTTTTTAGGCTTTACACATCTTTAGCTAGGTCCCAGCTTTCTGTTAATGTGTTGCTCACATGAGAGATGAGCTTTGTCCAAAAACAGTCAAAAGTGTCATTTTATATGCTGCCTTTGTACTTTGTCTAAATAAAATGCATACTTTAACACAGTTGATGCAGAGAATCATTGTTGCAGTAGGCATAACTATTTTTTATTACTATATTTTACTTCTATGTTGTCATGCAATTTTACTCACATCAAAGAAGGTGCCTGCGTGCTCCAGTATGAGCTGGCTGGAGTCTGGTTTGTTCTTGCAGTAATCCACATATATGTGGAACTTATCAGCCTGGAAGACAGGAGAAGAGAAGATCTAACACATCACTTTCACAAGTTCATGTCATGATTCTCTGTTCAAGTCCAACCTGCTTATTTAGACAGATCACGGCTGACATTCACATTCTGAGAATCCTCTCAGACAGCTCCTAACTTGGACTACAAAAATCTATGAGTGATTAGAAACAGAGTAACTCTAAGTAAGGGAGGGACGAAGATTATCACATCAGGAAGGAGGTTGAGAAAAAAAAGTCTTTGTGATAATAAGCTGAGCAGGCAGTGACATTAACAGATCCAATCACAGAATTTGGTCTGGTAAGAATTATGAATACTATAAATCTATTGAACATCAAAGTAATTTCACATGCTGACAGTTATGTTTGTGTATGTTGTATTGACCATGCTGGTATATTTATAACTTTTGATATCAACAGGGGAAGCTTTAATCAATAATTGTGTGTCAACAATCTGTTGGTGAACAGACAAAAGTCATCACTGCTGCACTGTAGTAAATCTCAGTGTTGTAATGATCACTTTGGTGTTATTGCACTGGTTAAGACATATGAACAAATCTCTAAAGAGATCAAGTACAGTAATTATCACTGCACCATCTAACCAGCAATCACTGTCGTTCAGTTTGGGGAAGATTTCTCTTTCCTTTTTCTTTGCTTTTCTAAGAAACTCTTGATCTTCCTTTCATCACTCCTAACAGTTTTTCACTGTATGGAGTTTTCATGTCTTTGTGTTGGCCTAAAGACAGCTTTCCAGACCTTTGTCTATATGTAGTGACTATTAGTAGGGTTCAGTGTCAAAAACTGATGGTCTGTGGGCTACTCTTGTTTGTGCTGTTGTTGTTGTTCTGTGGATTTTTTGGATATGTGCATAGGTTGCATACCCCACGGTGGAGGGGAAACGCAGTATAATAAAATGAGCTTTAGGAGTTCTCTTAAATGTGCTCATACAAGACTTTCACCACAAGGTGGCAGGTACATACGCCATAATTTCTCTCTCTCTCTCTCATATATATATATATATATATATATATATATATATATATATATATATATATATATATATATATATATATATATATATATATATATATATATATATATATATGTCAGTGATGACAAGGGCAGTGTTATTAATTCATTTTAGATAGTTTTATACTCTTTCTAAGAAGGGTTTTACAAAGAGTACATTTAAGGGCTAAACTGTTCTATAAATAAATGACTAACCTTTATCTTTTCTTTCCCAGAAAGCCTAAAACCTAACCTAAACTTCCAATACTCTTAATCCTAGGAAGCTTTGTGAATATGAGTCCTAGTGTCAAGTCTTTGTCTGCACATTGTAACTCTCACCCAGGTGACAAAGCAGTGACCCACGTCTTCTGGAAGCTGCTCATAGTTTACCAGCTCCTTCAGGAAAATGCTGTAAAGACACAAACAAATAAAGTCTACATTTCTATTTAAAATACTTGAGACTTCAAAATAAGAAAGATATTAAATTGATTATAATGGTGATGTCTGAAACCAAGCTCATCTAATATCTAAATGGTGGGAATAAGTATAAGAGGTTGCTGGCTTCAGGAACTACCACAGAGGTTTTTGCAGGTACCAGAAAAACATTAGACACAAATGAGTTCCTCAGGGAAAGTTGGGGAGTTTGTAAACTGCCTATGAAAGCAAACCCCAAAGACACACAGTATATTAAAAATTAAAAAATTTGTTTAAGTCTAAAATTGGTTCAAACCGCTTGCAAAAACTGACAGACCAAACTGATCTAAACATCACTCACTTGCTGTGGAAATCGTAGATCTCCTGCATGTTGCCAAAAATGACGTTCTCTTTGTTGGCGATGCCTGGCGGAATCTCCTCCACCCCATTGGTCATCTCCCACAGGTACGTCTGCCAGGCACACAGAGCAGTCGGCAGACAGTGGAAACATATGTACGTGCAAAAAACGAAAGACTTTTTCTCACCTCCAGACACTCCTGAAGGTCTCTGACATAGGTCTTCTCTGTCTGTAGGAGCTCTGCCATGATGAACCTGAGATAGAAAAATAGTTTAGACCAAAACAGAAACAACAACAAAAAAGATCGAATGGTACAATTTAGAGGATGTCCCATAAACACATGACATGAGGTAATCATAGAGTTACTTTTTGAAAGGAGGACCTTAATGTGTAAATAAATGTCCACCCAACTTTTTGAAATCCAGTTTGAGTTTCAGATCATCAGAGGGATAAAATTTTGTAAAAGTTACATTTATGTTTTGATCAGGTTCTAGTTTTTCACACTTTAAAAGCTTGTTTATGTTTTTAGTGTTAAAGTTAGAATTAGGTTAAGGCCATGGTAAAGGTTTAGCACTGGATGTAAAGGTTAAACAGATCGCAGTCACTCTAACAGAAAGGAACTGAAATTTTGAGAAGCGCTTATCCAAACAAACGCAAACTCAGCGCTGCACTTACTTAAGTCCCAGGCAACACACCTGCCAAGTTTGAAGTGCACTGGATAAACACGACAGACAGACACTCTTGAAAAACTGTTAAATTTTGTAACTGGTTGTTCAATAACTATGTGAAGCCTGATGTTTCACACTCACGACTGTTGCACAAGGCAACAGAGGAGGTCTGATGGTTTAAAGTGTCTTTAATGCCAAAGGAGAACTCTGTCTTTGGAGTGGATCCGAGTGGATGTGATCGATGGCGAATTATTGCAGCTACACTATGATCTCAATCATGATTTTTGTCATGATGGATATTTTAGCTGACAACATATAGAATGCTGCCGAAGGTTATGTTAATTTTTTTTTTTAAAACCTTTATTTTACCAGGTAAAAATGTTTGAGAACTAATTCTCATTTACAAACATGACCTAAATGGTAAATGGACTCTTTTTTTTTTTAGCCTCTCATGTCTGGCAGTTTTCACAATCAGAATCATGATCCGAATGCACTTTTGTGCCAGACATACTTGCTTTTACATGAAGAGCTCTATGAGTTCTCTATAGGCTACTCTTTTCAATGTTTGCATTTTTCTTTTATTTATTCATTCATTTCTATTACTGTCCACACAATATGACTGCCAGGTCTGACAGGCAGGAAGAAAAAGAGTGAGAAAAGGAAAAAAAGGTAGAGGGGAGAAAACAGAAGAAATAAGGGGACAGAGAAAATACAAATAAATACATACATACATTCACATATATATGTATGTGCACCTGCTCTGTCCCTTTATGCTCTGTGTGGCATCAGCTCAGAAGACCTGAGGCCACACATCCCAATGGCAACTGCATGCACACCCCAGCGGAGGAAGGAGGGAGGCCCCACGGCCAAATGGCAAGAGCCCCAGAGAGGCAGAGGCAATGAGCAGCTCCCCCCAGCACAAACCGAGAAGTGCGGCCCCGAGGCCCCCCGCCAAAGAGGCCTGAGCCACCCCCAGGCCACAGCAACCCCAAAGGGAGCGGGGCAACAGCCACACCAAGACATCCGGCCATGCACCCTGGGACCTACAGGCACCCACATCCCAGGGGAGGCAGCAACAATTAGTGGGGAGCGGTGGGGAGAGGTAACCCCCACCCCCCACAACCATGTCCCACAGGGGCCAAGGCTCAGTAAGCCACAGACCCAGGCCCAGCTGTATATACACACACACACACACACACACACACACACACACACACACCAAATGGACTTGTTCTGATATAGTGCTTTTCTACTGTGAATGAGCACTCAAAGAGCTTCATACAGCCATTCACACACATTCATACAAGCACTTCCTACATCTAAGTGGTTTCTATCTAACATTCACACATTCAATCAAACCCCAGAAAGGTTCAGACTTCTCTCCCTCTATTCCCTCATTTTTTCCTGCACTCACTCTTTTTTCCTGGCAGACTTCCTCTTCTCCTCATTGATCTCGTGGTTGGGATCACGCAATTTGACCTCTGGGTCGTCTGTTAGGCTGGCTGGGATAGTGTCCAACTCCAGGTCTTTGTTATCCTGCACACAGAACATCATTTCCCCCAATAATCAGAAGCTTTTTCTAGGATCAAATCAGTTGGAATTAGTTTAAGCTATATGGTATATCAACATCAGGAAGAACTACAAGCTGGAAAAGTGTGTGTTTCTGTTTTCACCTCAGAGCTGACCCCCAGGCTCCTCTCCAGGCTCTCCTGATATTTGGACATTCGTATGGAAAAGTCCCGGTACCTGCGGTCTACCGTGCTAACCCAGCGCTTCAGCTCTGACACATGGGCGTGCCCCTTCTCCACGAGGTTGTCTGCTAACTGAATCAACAGCTTCACCTTCTCCTTGGTTTGCTGTGGGATGTTTCAGACATACAGATTACATAAGTGGCGGTGTCACTGACATTCTGTGTCCCTGTAGCTCAGGAGGTAGAGCTAATTGGAAGGCTGGTGGTTCGATCAGTGGCTGCTCTAGTCTGCATGCCAAACTATCCTTGGGCAAGATACAGAACCCCAAGTTGCTCTCCAGTGTGTTCATCAAAGTGTGAATGTGTGTGATAGAATGCACTTAAGTGTAGGAAAAAATGAATGGGTGAATGAGACATTCAGTATAAAGCGCTTTGAGTGCTTTAGCTGAGTTTGGGCTCACTATCCCACTGCAATATGAATCCTTCTCCACAAAGATTAAACCAGTGGGTGGAGCATGTCTCCGAAGAATGGAGTGCTGCTTCGCTTCTATCAGGTTGGCAATGATTCACTATAGGTGTTCAATTCCAGATCACCTTCCTCTCTAAGTTAGATTTATCAGTAAATGTAACATTTTTCCATGTTCCACCAGGAAATGCTGCTATGTCTTTGGTCATCCTGAGTGTTTGGCTTGCTTCACCTCATTAGAAGTAGTGAAGAGACTACTCATGCTCTGATATTACTATTAGCCAGCCTTCTTTGGACATGACATTTCTGATTAGCCTCTGTAATGAAGTTCCCTTCAAACTCTCAGTTAACAAATCTCGATGCACTGATCTTCTGATGGTGCACTCGCTTTTCATCTATGTGATCATGTTTTGAATACAAATCATCCAGTTTGCCTAAAATTAGTTAGTGCAGACAAGTCCACGGACCTCTTCATCTCGGTGAGGTGGAAACTAATTTATACTGTGTTCTGCTGGAAACCTAAGGCACAGTCATGTTTCTAATAGGTGAGCAATGGCTACAGGTTCACTGTAGCCAACAATCCTCTAACGATCCATCCGAGTGTATCTGAATCCTGTTTCAGTGGAAGAATACAACTCCAGAGGTTAACATGGTCAGTGCCAATAATTTGCCTGTGCTTTGACCACTGACCTATAAATAGTTCCAAATCTGGAATGCTTTTCCCTCATTTTGCATTTTCTAAATTTTGAGACTTGATGATGATCATCCAATAACCTCTTTAAACCTCTGAGGTCTGAGTTACTGATGGCCCAAACACTAGCTCTGAATCCTACACCTAAATCTGGAGAAAAGCAAATAAGGCTTGTTTGGAAAAACTTAAATATTTTTTGATGTCTCAGTTGGAGTGATTCATTTCTTTGTCTCTGTGATTGCTGAGCCTCTGGAGACCAAATTAAAAAAAAAAAAAAATCTCTTTAAAAGTCTTTGGATCTTCCTCACACCTTTCATTATGTTGAAGGAGAATGAAATCCTTCCTATCAAAAAGCAGCTGTTCTATTGTACTAAGTTCTACTAACTTCATGCTATTGTGCGCTTAACAAAGTTCAATCCACACATTTACAAATCAAAGCTTACAGGAGTGTACCAGTGTCAGAACTAATTAGGTTAGTGCAAGGAGATACACTTTTTACATATTGTATCCACTTACTTCATGTTTCTTGGAGACTAAGTACAGCTGCCAGAAGCTCATCTTCTCTCTCCTCACTCTAGCTCACGCTCTCTCACACACACACACACGCACACACACAAACATATATACACACATACACACACACACACACACACACACGACGTACTTTGGCAGTAAGTCTGAAGTGATGGTAGTCATTGAGGAGCTGCTGTGTTTCCTCACTGCTGTCACCGGGTGATGTGTGTGTGGCCAGGTAAACTTCACCTGTCTCTTGGATCCAGTCCAATGCCTGCATACAACAACACAAAATCACTACACATAAAGCTGATACTTCAGCTTTTAAATTTGCCCCTCATAAAAACGTGTTACAGTAACCATCTTTCAAAAATACTGGCAGCCACCTGTGCACCCTCACCGCCTCTTGGCAGTGGAATCTTTAGGTGGCACAAATTTCCTGGAACTACCAGGGCTCAGTAGATCTT
Source organism: Pterophyllum scalare (assembly GCA_024447675.2). Classification (NCBI taxonomy): domain Eukaryota; kingdom Metazoa; phylum Chordata; class Actinopteri; order Cichliformes; family Cichlidae; genus Pterophyllum; species Pterophyllum scalare. The sequence goes on from JAMQGT020006764.1 coordinate 9,164, forward strand.
AACGGGGTGTGTTTGAGTGTCGGTGACTTTTTGTACCATGTCAATTCCAAAGCAAATGGCTAAGCAAGAACCAGGGATAAGAAATGTTAAAAACATAATAAACATAAACCACTAAGAATACTGTCCCTTTCTGTGACTGGTATTATTATGACAAGAACAATAGCTGGATGTTCTTTTATGGCCATAGGGGATTTTGACTCATATTCTACTCAAATCATGGAAATAGCATTGAAAGCTGAGTTACTAGAGTGACTAATCAGATGAGCTATTACATATACATCCAGCATATTGTCAGACCTATTTTATCCATCCCAGAAGGCCTGGCTGTTTGTAAGTGAAGCACCTATTTGATGGGTGTTTTGTGTGTGTGTGTGTGTGTGTGTGTGTGTGTGTGTGTGTGTGCCATAAGGGAATGAGTACAATTATTATGCTAGGCCTAAAAACAGCTTTGCTTGCAGTGACGCAGTCGGGTGAGTTTCAGAATCACCTTAAAACTGAGCTTTTACATTTCACAGAGGCCACAAATGCTTATCAATATAAAAATTAAATAAATAAACATCCCTGCCTGCAGTGTCACTCTGAAACACCTGTCACCAGAAGTGAACATAATTTAATGTATGAATGCTCTATTAATCATGACATATTCTTATCCGCACTGTCATGTCACTATACATGGCCACTTCATTTCCTGTTATTGGCAGAACTCTATTTAAACACACCAGCTCTCCTCATTTGTAATTGGTAACAAATAATCAAAAAAATCAAACACTTAGATCTTTGCACCATTTGAGTCGCTCCTTTGAACCTCATCGTTGTTTTGACTACAAACTGCAGCGACATTGACAGAACATTCCACGTTCACATAAAAGGCAAAAACCAAGACTGGAGCGTCTTTTAACACGTCTGCTATCAAACTGTGCCCTGGCCTCAAAATCTGTACGTGGAAATTCACTGAATGCAAATTGGGAAAAAGCTCTGAATGTTATTTTGTCACAAGATTGAAACAGTGGCACCGGCATAGTTACAGATTACACTGCACCACTGAGAAACCTGCAAAATGAAAATTAGTAAACTTGACCTCTGACCTCGACCTTGAGATATAGGTTTCTGAAATTCCCTTTTCCTGGAATAAATTACAGAAGGAGCTCAAACAGTCAGAGCTGCTAACTTTGGGAGAGTTGAACTCAATGTGAAAGGACCAAGAGAACATTTCTTTGTTGCTCTTAAATTTCCACTGAAACTCATTTTTTAGACTTGTATCTGTTTGATCTTTGGATGTTTGGATTCACTTGTTTGTAGTGTGTGACAGATGCACTGGTGTTGTATTTGATTGTGTTTATAGTTGTTACATCTCTACTGCCCTCTCAGTCAGGTCCCTTGTCAAAACCTGGATAAATAATAATAAAAACCTTAATCCAAATCATGTTTACAGATTCACTATCTGCACCTTTACAATAACCATCCAAAACCTTTTAACTATTATCATTTTATTGTTTGTGTACAGCAAACAACTAACAACTAAAGTTTAACTATGAATTTACTACTTATTAACAAAGATTAATATAAAGTGTTACTGGTCTGTTGAACTCAGTCCCAGATACAATGAATCACGCGTCTTTACATCCCCTCAGAGCTGTAACAGCAGCCAGCAGTCATTCTCTGTAATTCACACACTGACCTGTTTGGCGCTGCGTTCAAACACCAGGTACTGCTGACACTGGTCCAGTCGTCGTTTCTTTAATGTCCAGAAATGAAGGACTCTGTTCTCTCTCTGCAGCAGCTCGTTCAGAATGGCTGCACACAAAAACACACAACAGCAACAATAAACACAGAGTTCCTTTCCTAACTGTACCACAACCTTCTCTAACTCAGCTGCCAAGGACATTATGATATACTAAGTCCAACTGGAGGCAATACACTCACCAAAAAAGCCAAATTATAGATTTAAGTAAATGATAGAAGTATGTCTATCAAGTCTGTATTGATCAGATTTATATAAAGTGTAAATATGGCCTGAGTGAACACCGGCTGCAGATGTGCATGGACATTCTTCCCACTGCTCTACCAGCCACCATTAGCATCGTCAATAACACTGACCTTTGACCTGTTGCTCGGGTCCCCTGGTGTGACTGGCAGCCCCAGGCATGCTCACATTGTTTCTGTGAATGTACTTCAGAAATACCTCTGCGTTCCTGCGGGCCAGAGTGCACGCCTGGAATACACCAACACAGGTTAAACACACTGACACAGTGCAAAAGGACACACACACACAAGCAAGGACTTCACTTTCTTTGACTGAATATCAGAGTTTTCGCTGTGCAACACCCATATGTGATATGTTCAACCCAGTTCGACTAAACTCTGCTTGGTTTGGTTTGTTTCCTTTGCGTTGCTGTTAAGTCGATTATTTTAACTCGCATTTGAGCCCAACCATAAGGAGAATTTAATCAATCAAAGGCCATTTGGAAAATGTATTGAAGCCAAAGGGAAAAAAAGAACTCAAACTGCTCTCAGATTTATTCAGATTTATTCTGCTGCTCTGGCTTCCAGTCGAGGATAACAGTTCCTTTATCTGAGTCTGCGTGTTCTTCGTTGTACGTTTCCAGAGCTCCATGAACTCAAAATTCAGCATAAAGGCATACTAACAACACACATACACTATGATGTTATTAATCAATAACCAAAGGAAATGCTGATATAAGTATTTTTCTTCAAAACTCCTAAAAGTGAGTTTGCATGTTGCCACTAAAAATTCTGTAAGTCTCTGTTGTTTGTTTTTTTTAAACTAGTTTTTGAAATAAGGTCTGTGGTTAAGAGACAAATCCATAAGCAGTAAATAAGCTTGAGGCTTCAGGTTACATGTCTGAGAGAAGGTGCTGTCAGGGACATTCAGAGTCATCAAAGAAAATCCAGCAGCTTAATGCTGGTAGCCTTAAAGTTTTATCCAGAGTTTGGAGTTAATGCTGTGCATTTAGTTCTGTAAAATATCATGGAATCATCTGCATATACTATTACTGAAGATTTGCTTAACTCATAAATCACAAAAACCCCAGCAGACTGCTTTGCTCTTTCACACAGTGATGAATGAAATCACCTTGAGGAAGGCTTCTTTCTGTTCCAGGTGTTTACTGATCAGAGGTAGGAGGTGGTCGCTGTCGGACGAACTTCCCAGTTTATCATGTGTGCCACACCAGTCTTCCTCCCGACGATACTCCTGCTCCAGGCTCTCCAACACACTGCACACCTGCACAAACTCACAAAGAGTTGTTTTCAGGTTTTGATGTAAAAACACACAAACAGTAAGATTGTGAGGAGTGTGCTTGAGGTGCACCTGTTCAGATGTCTTGTAGAAGGCCACTGACGCATTGACCAGCTTCGACGGTCCTCCATCTTCAGCATCAGCTGCTGCCAGTGAACAGCAACTTTCTCAGCACAGCTTCGAATTGCATCTGGATCGTAATGACCTGCCTGTAGCATCATCTGATAGAAGGAGCGAGAGGTCATGATGGAGCTCTATCAACTACTGACAATTGTGAAATAAAGGAAAAGAAAACGATAAGGCGTAGTTTTTTTAAACACACAGATTCACCTCAGCTTTTTGTTGGACCTGCAGAGCACTCTGATGCGTCTTCTGGAGAGAGTTAGCATGGAAGAGAGACTAGAAGAGAGGAGATCTGGTTACTATCAGTTAAATTACAGCTATCACTGACTCATTAGTTCAGTGTACCATCTTTAACACACCTTTGTAATGGTGTGGACAAACATCAAGGCTTAAAGCTACTCTAATGCTTATTACACAGTAAACTCACTCCAGACAAAAAGAACTGTTTAAAGCCAGACTGTGCGCCAAAAACGTAAACAATTTACAGTATGTTGCATTAATGGGGATTCTGATAATTAAGCTGTATTAAAATGATCATAAATCTACAGTTTTACTTGGAAGTTAAATATATTAGTGGGTAATAACTTTTAAACTATGTGAAAGCAAAAGTTTACTTTATATTGTGTTGTGCACATGAGTTTGTGTAATTAGGAAATTAGCAAAGGCAGTATGACATCAGCAAGAGAATGCAGGGGTTAAATCAAGTCCTACACACACACACACACACACACACACACACACACACACAATCTTCAGACTTCTGTGGTCAGCTATTTAAAGTAACACACACAGCACGCAGTGATAGCACTTAAAAGGATTTAATGTTTGTGTGTAAGTGTGTGTTAAGCATCTGTTGCTCTTCAAAATCAGAGCAGAATGTAAATTACTGAGGTACGCCTGGTTCACACACAGACAGCACAAAGAATATCTGCATGTCACTGTGTGCATCCATCTGCTACTATTCAAACAGCACACACTGAAATAATTATTACTGCTATACAGTAAACCTGGTTGGAGCAGCAATAATTGTGTGCGTGTGTGTGTGTATGTGTGTGTGTGTGTGTGTGTGTGTGTGTGTGTGTGTGTGTGTGTGTGTGTGTGTGTGTGTGTGTGTGAACCTCTATAGCCATCTGGAACTGTTCATGCTCCCTCTGCAGCTGCTCGGCCTCAGACAGAGAGCTAGCGTTGACCATGCTGGCATTCAGCATGGACTCTCCATTACGTATCCAACCCAACACCTAGACAGCAAGTGAAAGACACCATTACAACATGTGACTAAACAAATGTGAAGATGCATGTTTGTACACATGGTGGTGGGAAAGCTGCCCAAATTGTTTGTCACTAAAAGTGTAAAAAAAATGTATGTTAATAACAAGTAATTAGTATGGATGCAGTCAAGGAGATTGAGGAGCTACATGAGTGAAGACTGAAAAAATGTGGCTGAGTAACACACATATAGTAACTGTTTGGGGGAATTGCACATCTGGGAAGAGTCATGTCTTTAAAGTCTTTGACTCCACATTTAGAAACCCCATATTTTCATGAGATCAGGTGTGTGTCTGTGTTATTAGCACATTGCCGTGAACTTAATAAATTATTCAACTGTATTATTATTCACATCTGCAGACAAACATCTTGGTTTTATCAGGGAGGAAGACCCGGGTGTTGTTCTTGTCATTTCTCCAACATGGAGGAGCCTGTTCAAAATGAGATTTTCACTTACTCTCCTTTGTTTTTACTTAATAAAAGCCAGTCTGCCTTGCTCCAGTGAAGCAGTACTTTACGTCCTGTTATAGGATTCATTCTCTGACTCTTGATGTTCTATAAAGGTATGTGACCAGAAACTGGAGCAAGATTGTAAAGTGTATTAAAGACTAAAGACTCCCACTAAGTGTTTACCTGTTTAACCTCGGCTTGAAGGTGGCGTAGCTGCAGAGTCTGCTCCAACCGTGTGTGCGTGTGTTGCACGTTGACCTCCACCTCCTGTTGCTTCTCATGTAGGAACTCCAGCAGCTCCTGAACTTGAGAGGCCAAGTCCAAGTCCTTCTCTCCTGTCAGCTCAATTCCTGTGACACACATAAACAAGAGTGTAACACACTCTATTTCTGTCATCTCAACAATTTGGTGTGAAGGAAGATTTAGTGACGGGGTTGATAATGTACAATTAAATTATGAGATTTTTTTTAGCTCCAAAAAGAGTTTACCCCTGCCTCCATTCTTAAAGCTAGACTCAGCAGACTGTGTTTACTGCACCATTACAGCTAATTAAGGATGTAATATCATTACCCTACCCTTCAAGGCTTTTCTTTCTATTCAAAACTATGTATTTTCCCAGTATTTCTAACCATCTGTGTCTATGTTAGATGGAAAGCATTTTGAAGTAGAAGACAGTGCCTGTGTGAATGGGTGAATGTAAATGTGTTGTATAAAGTGCTTTGAGTGCTCAGCTAGAGTAGAAAAAGCACTATATAAGAACCATACTAATCCCAACTGGGGGCAGAGTGGATTTCTCATAGTGTATATACAAACATTTACACACAGTAGAGGACTGTGCTTTGAGAATTTTTAACCTGTTTCTCTCTCTGTTACACACCATATGCTTTTCTTTGCCATCATAATTTGTGTTACAGTCAAAGTATCAGCACGTTGTCAATCTGTCAAATTAGAGTGGACAGCTGTACATCCACAATGAGAGAGCAACAAAGACGCATACCCTACGTTCTTAAGTAGTATGGAAACCAACGCATCCTAGAACCCAATACTGCCTAATCATTTCTCCACTGCATGTATGCTGAGGGACCATACAGTAAGGTTTCTTCTATCATTTCTATTCCTCTGAATCTCCCTTCTCTTTCTTTCTCATAAAGAAAATTATTTCTGTGTTCTACCTGAAGCCTGGACCTCCATGATGTACTGGTGCAGATCTTGACCCTGTTGCATCACTTCGTAGGTCATGTTGTTCATGGCTGCTTTTCTCTCTGCATGCCGCTTCAGCCGCTGCTCTGCAAGACCAATGTCCTCTGAGCCGCCAGAGGAGGCTCCACCTCCCCCGCTGCTGCTGCTGCTGCTGTTGGCGCCCGAGCGGCTGGTGTCATTCAGCTGACGGGACAGATCCTCATTCCAAGCATCTAATTCTGCCGTGACCTGCCAGAATGGAAAAAATGGGCAATCTTCAGAATTTAGAAGACAACAGAGCACATCAAGAGCTGGAGCTGGACCACAACTGGATTTGGGGACCCAATCCTGACAAAAAATTCATGGTGTCACTGTTAGTTTTTTTTTAAACTTCAGCCTAATTAGCAGATTAAAGTTAAGACAGAGCTTCAGTTTACACTGCTGTCTGCTCAGCTGTGACGCTACTCTGCTACATGTGCTGCAGACAGTGCTAAAAGTAGTGCAAACAATGGAGTCAGAAGTGCCCTGTTGGACAAACTATGTGATGAAGCATCTTTTCTTTTTCGAAAAAGCATATGGAGCAACATTTGCATTGATACTGACACAGCTGACTGAGTTTTACAAACGCTCCTGTTGTCTGACCTCTATAGTGTACTGCTCAAAGATGCGGAGCTGCAGAAAGATGTCCAGCTTGATTTTGCGTTCGTGGAACAGCTCCTCCATCTGACCCTGGGCTTCATCCAGTTGCTGGAGCACCCCTTGTATGTGTGCGATGGAACTGCAGTGTGGCGTCTTATTGGTTGCCATGGCTGCATCTCTGCAAAAACCGAGACAGGATGAGATGTCTCACAAATAATTTGAAAAATCTCCATGTTCCAGCATCTGTCCGACTCTTCTTCAAACGAGATGTGTGTGCTGCTGAGAACCTGAGTACAGGAGTACACAGGGTGTCTGGATAAGTATTTCTCATATTTTGGCTAAAAGTTGTTTTCTGCTCCCAGTGTTTATAGTAGAATGACTGCTGCCAGCTCCACTTTGTGTGTAGGGGGAAAAAAACACATACACACAGCCATGTGTGTCTGCTATCTTTGTGAAGACATTCCTTGAGATTAATTCCCAGAAATGTCTCCCCCTCTTATAGCTTATGGATTTAGACTTCTGTGGTGAATCTTTGTAGAGCCTATGACATAACCTACACAACCAGCCAGTGCTATTGCCAGCATTCATGCTTCTGAATTGGGCATTATGGGTGAATTTCGTTGTAAATAAATAAAAGGCTAGGACTTTATTTCCCTCCCTTTCTTTTTTTTTTTTTTTTATAGACACTAATCCATTCAAAAACTGCAGCAAAAACATAACCAGAACTACACAGGAGGACTCAACGTTACTGAACAGACCAATTACAATTGTTGTGAGCTGCCTCAACTCAACGTCAAGTTACATTTTTACAGAGGCGCACTTCAGGTAACAACATAGATTACATCATAATGCTTCAGAGGGGTTTGCTTTTATGATGTTACTATGGCAGTCTAAAACCCAAACTGGTTTTCATAAAGATTACTGGAAATGTTTACATTTTAGTTCTTTGGTTCGTGGTGACAAATGACTTCAGTCACTCCCTCACACTGTTTGAATGAGTGGTTCTTGAGAAAGCCTCAACCCATAATCTACCCATTCTGCACAGCCCACAATCACTCACACACACACACACACACACACACACACACACACACACACACACACACACACACACACACAGAGTAAATATATCCTTTTAGCTATCCTCCTTTTCAAAGCAGTAACTTAATGATTGTCTGCATGTGACACAGCAGACATCTGTAAACTCTAACTACAAAAACACTTTCCCTGAATGGACTCTGCACTAGTTACAGTAACTGTAAGCTAAGGATATGCTTTATTGAGCCTTTCTCATTTATTTCACCCTGCTTACATGAAGGGTAGAAAAACCTGACAAACTAGAGAATTCTATGGTCGGTAATCCTATTACCCCTCAAAGAAAATAGGGAACAGCTAGTGGATTACTCCATTTACCAGTCCACAGTCACACAATGCCTATTAGTTGTTTCTGGTGCTATCGTTGATTTTATTTTATTTCCTTTTGATTGAGAAAGAAAAACAGAGATTGTCAGCTGTCATATTTTGAGTATTATTTTTTTATTATTTGAGTATTGGTGTTAATTGTTGTCTCTTACACCGCCATAGATAATAAGAAGAATATGACTATTACCTGAGCTGTTGTATTAATTCCTCTCCCTCTTTAATCACGTTGAGTGTTGCCTCCAGTGTGGCCGTCTGCTGCTGCTGGAACTGCTGGATCAGAGTCTGAACTGAATCCACAGAATCGCAGCACACATCGTCCAGCAGCTGCTTCTGCAGCTCCTCCATCCACGACCACAGCTGACATGCAAACAGAAATGATCAGTTCATCAACACTTGATGAAAAGAAAATGAGTAAGTTCAAGCTGATCCTACTGGGACACAAACCTTCAAAGACACACTTGTCTCTGTAGCTAAATGAAATGAAGTACAGTAAAACTGTCCCCCACCTCCTTAGTGTGTGTGTGGAAGGAGACAGACATGTCAAGCAGCAGCTTCCTGTGTTCCACCCGGCGAACAAAGTCTTGGATTCGCACTTCCAGGTGTCTGGCTGCCTTGTAGATTTCCTCGGGGTCGCACTCTCCTGTTTGCGCCAGCTGCTCAGCTGCCTCCAGCAGCTTGTCTGCATTAGTGTATGTGTTCTGAAAGGTAGAGGAGAGACCTTCATCATTGACATCTTTTCTAGCTATTCTACTGAATATCACAGGACTGAGAAATACATTTTTGATTGGCAAGCAGTGCACACTAGTAAAATGGTGAAAACAAACTCTTATTGTTGTAATTTAATTTGTTTATTTTCCATTTCAAATGTATGCAATACAGAAAAACATTTTATATATAAACTATATTAGTCTCTTAACATTGGGTTGGGTTTTTCTTTTTAGCTGCATACTAAATAGACAGATATATATTACAAATATATCTAATAATTCTCTAATAATTACCTCCAGCTGAAGTGGAGAAAGCAGTGACCTTTCTCCACTTCAGCTTTTGTAAGAGCGGATGCTGTACCACTGAGGGATGAAAGCAAGAGACTAAAGAAAGAGTCTGACTAAAGAAACCGAAACAATAGAAAGACAAAGAGGAAGCCAGAAAAGGTGCAGCTTTCCTAAATGACTACAAAGGAAAAGAAGAAAACAGGTTGAGTGCAAGAAGCATGTGATCTGTCAGCCTGATATGTTTGTGAATAAGGCCCATTGTCATGCTGAAACCTAAAGCTGTTGCCAATTAGATGTTTTACAGATGGTACTGCATGGTGGATCAAAATCTGACAGTACAGTTTCTGTGTTCATAATTCCATCAATTTTGACAAGATTCCTAGTACCACTGGCTGAAATGTAGGCCAACACATGATAGAGCCTACACTGTATTTTGGCTGTACACACCCACTGTTGTATGTTCCTCTGACCTCCTCCATGTACACTGATGAAGATTTGAACCAAAATTTGGATTCATCACTCCTTAAGATCTGTTGCCACTCATTTTCAGTACAGTTCTTGTGTATTTTGTGACACCTGAGCCTTTTCTCCCTGTTTCCCTTGCTTATAGATGGCTTCTTGACAGACATCCTTCTACTGAGACAATTTCTAATGAACCTTTGGCAAACAGTAGATGGATCAACCGAAAGGCCAAATGCACCTCCCAGGTCCAGTGTCAGGTCTTTTCTGGATTTTTTTCCTGTTTCATACAGACATGAGTTTCAGATACTATTCATCTGCTGTCCTCCACTTGTTTAGTTTCATCACTTTTTTTTAAAGGAAACACTGCACACCATTTTCTTTAGCATTTTTAGAAGACTAAACCAAAAATATGGGAACAAATTGTGTGTTTTTGCAACAGGCTGGAAGTAAATATTTTAAAATGGGTTATAAATGGATTGAGGGTGGCTGTCTCCGATGCAACCCTCACAGTATGATGCGTATGAATGTTAGATAGTAAGCACTTAGCTGTAGAAAGAACTGCTCATATAAATGGGTGTGAATGGGTAAATGCAAAGGTGCTGTATAAAGTACTTTGAGTGCTCAACTAGAGTAGAAAAGCGCTATATAAGAACTAGTCCATTTATCATTATTTGTTGTCTGTTCTGTGTTGATACAATAATGGTTCATTCATTGAGTTGGAGGCCTTTCTATGCTTGAATGATGCATAAGTTAGTGTTAAGTGGTTTAACAAACAAATAAGTCCTTTCAAATGGGCAGAAAAGCAGCTACCAAAGACTTGGCTCAACACCAAGTTAAAAAGTACAAGAAACTATGGCTCCTTGGAAGCAAAATATACTAAATTGGTACTATTTTGTCTGCCTTCACAGCCGTATGAACTTGAGTGACGTCCCAGTCTTAATCCATAGGGTTAATATGATGGTGGTCCACCCAATGTAGCTATAACAGCTTCAACTCTTCTGGGAAGTCTTTCACAGGTTTAAGAGTGTTTGTGGGAATTTTTGACTATTCTTGCAGAAGCACATCTGTGAGGTGAGACACTGATGCTGGAGAGAAGGCCTGGCTCAGTCTCCACCCTCATTCATCCCAAAGGTGTTCTACTGAGTTGAGGTCAGGACTCTGTGCAGGCTAATCAAGCTCTTCCACACCAAACATCCACGTCTTTATTGACCTTGCTTTGTTCTCTGGTGCATCATCATGTTGGAGTAGGTACCAACAGGCAAAAATTCAAAATCAAAATATAATGTAGATAACAGCTTTATTGAAGTCAAGAGGGCACCAAACAATCACACAGAAAATTTCAACCCAATTCTAAAATGGTGTGTAAGATATCACATATCAGAGTTACCCCCCCACACACACACACACCTACCCACCCACCAATTCACTGTGTGGCCATTGTTTTCCAGCAGCATTGACCTGGGCTTGTCGGTTCCCTGTTGGAGCATTACAGAACAAACTGTTCCCACAAAGCTGGGAGCGTAACATTGTCCAAAATGTCTTGGTATGCTGAAGCATTAAGAGTTCCTTTCACTGGAACTAAGGGGCTGAGCCCATCTCCTGAAAAACAGACTTGTCCATCAGATTGGCAGATGGAGAAGTGTGATTCATCACTCCAGAGCACATGTCTCACTGCATGCTTTACATCATTGGATCCAAAGTTTTGCATTATGCTTTCTGATGTAAGGCTCGAATAGAGCTGCTTGGCCAAGGGAATACATTCCATGAAGCTCTCTAAAAGCTAATCTGAACACCACATGAAGTTTGGAGGTCTGTAGCAATTGACTCTGTAGAAAGTTAAAAAAAAAAAAAACCTTCACTATCAAAACTTAAGCACAGAAATGCATTCAAACGAATCTTCTTGTAGAAGATTTTAAACCTGTCACTGCTGTTCCTGGCTGTGCCTACAAATGGCACAGTGTGGATTGGAGCTGCAGGTGTTAAAACCAAGAATATAATGCCTATGCTTGACTTCAGGTGCTTTGCATCATTTCAAGTTAGTGATCTTATTAAAAAAAACCACGACAGCAACAAACCTCCTCAGAGAGAATTCACACATGACTGTGATTCATGCGCTGCTTGGTTTTGCCTCATTCTTAGTGCATTATTGTCTGACCCACATTAAAGAAAGTAAAACAACACATGAAATATGGCCACGATAATACACTCTGAGCTTCTGAATCTCTGTCAAACGCTGCTATCCTTGGAATTTTCATAGATTCAATTAAAGAAATGTGTATATATACAAGTAGCAGCATACCGAATCACATTTAACCTTACTCGCACACAGCAATGATGATCTAGCCTGCATTAATTAGTGCACATAAGCAGAACATTAGTTTAACAAATAAAAATGTTCTTTACAGTTTTTCTTTATCTGTTCTGTATATGTAAAAATGGTTAGTTATAACCATTTTTACATATGGTTGTAGGCTTTATAAACTATCAGTGTTTTCAGTGCTTTGGCATAGGTGTATTGTACATAACATTATATGTTACATTATATGTATTTCAATCACTATCATCAGCTTTAACATTAGCATCTAAATGTGTTAAAATGGTGTACCTGGCCTAAATTAATGACATGTAAACCTAAACAGCATTGCTGGACACGCCAACATACTAACGGTTCATTTTGCATGAAAATGTAATTTTATTGATTTGTCCTTCTCCCCCACCACCACCACCACTTCTCCCCCACCAATACCATTTACACCACCAGCAACCTGAAGGACCCCACACACCCAGCACACACACTTTTTTCCCACTTTTCCACAGGTAGGAAGCTGAGGAGCATCAAGGGCTGGACCACCAGGCTGAGGAAGAGCCTCTTAACTGAAGCTGTGAAACCGTTGAACACTGGTGGAGCTGTGCAGCTATACCGCTCTCCCTCCATCAATCCTTGCACACACTCATGCAGTTGCTGCACAATCATCACTGCTGTGGCACCAAGTGTCACTACCGTTACTCAATTCAAACTGTTTATTTTACATTGTTTATATTTACTCAGTTATGTTTATGTGTGGGTATATATATATATATATATATATATATATATATATATATATATATATACACACCCACACATAAACATAACTGTGTGTGTATATATATATATACACACACACACATATATATATATATATATACTGTGTATATATATATATATATATGCGCGTGTGTGTGTATATTTGTATATATATTTTCATTTTTTTTTCTTCTATATTGTTGTTATGCAAATGACAATAAAGAATCCCTGTTATTAATGCAAAATTTTGAGTTACAGATGGAGATTTTTTTTTTTTAGTATTGGAAACAAGTTTCCATATACATGTGAGAAAAGCAACATTCAGAAAGAGAAAACACAGATCACTTCATTTCAGACATGTGCCATGTATCTTTTTTTTGTGCGAGCAAACAAATATTCATATGTTGGCCTGATTCTTACATGTGCGCTCAATTTATTCATTTTATGCATGTTGCAAAATGGAGAATTTTACCAGCAAAACACCACCAGCTGCACATAAAGAGGGAGCTATACAAACACTGGTGATCCAGAGCAGGTTTTGAAGGATAATCCTAATCCAGAGTGTGACACTCATTAAATCAAAACAAGCTGTAAGAGATTGATATTCTGTGATTATCTTTAACATTTCTACAAATACTTTTTGGTAATCAAATCCTAAAACAGAGACAAAAAGTTTCCATGGTGAAGAAATTTGAGAAAGTGCATACTGCACTCCTGCACAAAGGTGTATACTACACAATGTCTTCCTGTTTATATAATCTATAACAATGAGCCAGATATAAAACACAAGTACAAGGTATTCACATCATACTATGCTCATGTGTATAATATGATGTACACATGAGTATGCATCATATACTCATGTGTACATAATATTATACATGATGTACACATAAGTGTACAGGAATATTACTACATAATGCACCCATAACACATAATCTGCTGATATCAATGCATTATGTATAACATCACTATAATCATAAGACAACCAAGTACTCGACATAATGCAGCAATGTTGTTTACATTTGAGCAATATTGCTGAGCAGTAGGTATGGCTTTGCTCAATGAGTCATAGTCTGTACTATTTATGGCCATAAGTCATTCCTGACCAACATATTAAGATACTGCCCAGTTAATCATGAAGTTTGCTGCCGCCTAGAACTGATGTCACTATAAACAGACCCAGAAATTTGGGATTCTCCAGTTTCTCACTAGCTTGCTACTGGCAACTATTCAGTGACTTAGGGCAGTTGCTAGATATGGGGAATCCCTTCTTAATGTTCAAGTAGATCTGGCCAATCACACAGCACAATATGAACACACTAAGCCACCAAGGCACATCCAGGAATATGAGTATTGTGCTGCACATATTTGAAGGGTAACACATATGCCAAATTTCATGACTCAGTTCCTTGTGGCTTTTGGAGTCTATTGACCAGAAAGGTAAATCCACACTGACAAACCCTGGACGGACAGACACATGAACACGCATTGCACATCTCTGAAGTGTAAAGACCCATATTCCAAATTTCATGGCTCAACTCCATTTGGCTTTAGAGTCTATAGACCTGAAACGTAAAACCTCACAGACAGACGCACGGACAGTCGGACAGACAGACGGCCTGTGACAACAATATCCTCCCACTTTATCTTCCATGGAAATAAAAGGAAATGGATTTCACTTATCATTGATGTCAAACGTCTGGCTCCCAGCCCAATACAGACTCCAAAACAAACTGCACATTGAGACAAAAACTAGCACTGATGTGGCTTCAGATAGTTTTGGTAGTGATGCAGAAAAGCTAAGGTTATGCAGTTTGCTGCTATGTTTGTATCTTGTGATCTGTCTGGTAGCAGGTAAGTTGACTTCTACCACAGACATCTGTACGTCTCTGAATTCTACGGCCATGAAAAAACTGACTTTTAACCGTTTGGGTGGAGCCTAATGTGATAGGTCACTTTGATGGATAGTTCCAATTACTGCGTTAGACCACGTCACACCGTGGCAGCAACATAAGAGCTGTTTTAAACCAGATTCGCTCACAATCTGGAGAATAAATTTTTTCCAGAATTAACTGTCAGTCATTGTGTCATGTCCAGTGACTTATGGCATAATATCATTGTTTTAATGTGATTAAAAAATGTGAAATAATTTTGAGTATATATGTATTTGTATGAAAATGTACCACAGTGCTGGAAAATCTTGAAAATTGACCTTGAAAGTGCTTAAAAAGTGCTTGAATCTGATCCTGGAAAAATTGTTTGAAGCCTTTCAACAGAGAAGAGCATCGAACCACTTCAAAAGCCTTCAGAGATTCAGCTTCATATCAAGTCAAAATTTATTTGTACAGTACTTTAAAACTAAACACAGCTGACCAAAGTGCTGAACAAGCTTGAAATAGAAAAACAAACAGAACACACTCAATAAAAAAGAGGTCAGGGTGCCAAATGCCAGTGAGAAGAGGTGGATCATCAGCAGATATGAAAAGGCAAGCTGTTCCAGAGATTAGGACTGCCTCCACTCCACAGAGACTGCGTCTCTCAGAAGATCAGAGAGCTCTGGTTGATCCACCACAGGGTATGGTGAGGTAGACAAAACTTAGAATTGTACTATATTGAGCTGAATGGCTACTGGAGTCCCTGCAAACTGAGCAGTAATGGACACCAAGTTTCTGCCCCCCCCTTTTTTAAAACAACTTTAACACCAAAACTTCAGTCCCAGAGTTTCTCACATGACAGACTGCAGCAGTGAAATTCAAGAATGGATAACATCTTCTACAGATCTTTCAGGAACCGTGTGACCATAAATGGTTATGCAAAGGCAATTCTTCATGGTTCCACCAGCAGGCATGGTGGTTTTGAAAATTTGGGATTAATCAGGGCAGATCACTAACAGATGTTTGCACAGCGAGCAGATAAACATTTGATTTAAAAAAAAGTCTATGGCCTTGATTTTTTTTCTTGGTGGAAGCAGACCTTTTTTTTCCCACTGTAAATAAGACCTGGGCAAAATGGACCTGCATGTCTTCATTACTGAACTCAGTACTGCAGTAAGCCAAACTGCAGCACAACAAAGCAAAACAACAGAAAAGGGTAGAAGTGTAGCAGATTTAATATTGAAGTACTGGCCTTAAGTGTCAGATCAAATCCAATGACTCACCTGAGCTACATCTTCAAAGTCGTCGTGTCTTTTCTGCAGAGCTCGGGCTCTGTGAAGGGACTTCCCCACACCTGTGTGCTTGCTGAGGAAAGCCTCGCCATGGTTTTCTATCCAGTCCATCACCTGGATGAGAGATACAGTCTTTAGGTCATCCCTGAAGACACAGCGAGGGTTAAAGGTCACCTGGTAATCCTCTCGTTCCTGCCACTCTTTTTCTGCCAGCGTATCTACAGATCTGCAGTACAAAATGGTCTCAGAACTAATGAATTAAGAATGAAACTGATGAAACCATCATGATCTGTGTGGGAAACATAGGTCACTGCAGTTGAGGAGAACAGGATGTTTCCAGCCTCCTCCCTTGTTTTGTTATTTATGGTATGTTTTTCAATTTTACACACTTGTAATCATCAAAGTATACCATCAGTTTTTGGCTCTGTGGCTTTGTAGCCTTTTCTCTAAGTGTGTTTCTCCATACCATCAAGGGGTAGAGGGTGACCTGCCAGTGGAATTTCTCTGTACTGATTCCAGATTCTTGTTAAGAGTCAACCTGCAATTCTGCAATGCTGCTTACTGACTTCCTACTTGTCATATGGTGCATGCGTCCCTGCAGTTGCTTGGTTATTTGGTTTCAGCCAGCAAGCCTTTTTTCACTGTATACAGTAACATCAGAATGTCATTGTCTACGATCTTTGGAAGCAAGTTTAAATTTCATTGGCCACTTGGTGAAAAGTCAATCAGAATCATTAATGTGCCACATTTAATCTAAACAGTCATTCATCCAGCAGCTAGCACCGTTTCCACCGGTGCACACTGCTGTCTGCCATGGAAGAACAAACAAATTGAAGGCTGCTTTTTAAGCCAGAAAAGTGATGTAATCAGAGTGTACTTTTTGTGATGCCTTTAGCGTGAGCAGTTCTGAAGTGTTAAAACTGGGACATGAGACATAATGTATGTCTCATTCTTTGTGTTCTTTTCTTTAGGCTCGATCTATAGCTTCCACATGCTCCATCATGCTTCACCAGTTTGTTGCCAACTATGTAAATACACTCAGAGCAATTTCAAGGCATTCAGATCACCAGTTGTGCTATTAAGGAGAAACAGTAAAAATATTTACCAAAATATACAATAAATAAGGATTACTCTGAAATGTGAGTCATGTAGAGCTACTCTGGAAGAGTCCAGTCATAAAATACAAAGCTGGGAATGAGCTCCACTGTAACTGTATGTTAACACAGACCTATTCTGTCCATTACATTTTCATACTGACATATGCTGACATACTGTATCTTTATTTTTGTGCGTTATGCATGTCTGCTGCAATAAAATGTGACCCAAGGTAACCCCAACTCTATATAAATACACAAGACCATCAGATCAGGCCACAGTTTGAACTACATCTGAATTACCTCTGGATCATAAGGCCTGCTCTAACATCCAGCCTGTCACACATTAGCACATTACGCTGTGTTTTAAGGCCTTGAAGGAACAGCATGCATTCATTATGTCAGTGTATTGTAGTGAGTCTGTTGGAGCCACAGAGGGGTCAGGTTGTGGTCACAATGTACACAAACTGAAACTGCAGCTGGGCTGTGTTTGTTCAAACTGTAAAATACAACTACACACATAGCACACACAGCTTTCACTTGTGCATCTCTCACTCTTCATCTCTGGGGTCACATACGTCCTGTAGCATTACCACTCTAGTTGGAAGAACCTTTTTCAGTGATTTATGCACTACTGGTGTAAGGTTGCTATCCCACTTTCTGTGTAAGACTCTCACCCTCTGTGTGCTTGTGCCTCTCTCTCTGGGGGCTCATAGAAAGTGATGCATGACAAGTACAACTGGCAAAGCTCTGCTTTAAGTGAATTTATAACCCAATGATATGATCTCTTCTTCAGTCTCTGTCTATTTACGTCTCTTAAACACTCTCCCACAGTTTCTCCTGGGTCACATAAATGTTTGCATGGTGCCAAAACTCAGAGCATTCATCTTTAAATTTGTAGTCTGATGCCCTAATTCTCTCCATCAAGTACTATTTATATGTTCACTAAATACATTATAATCACAGATACAATGGACCGATTTTAAATAAATTCAGTGTGCTGATGTGTGGCTGTCTTCCAGGAAAGTTAAAAACTGTTTTTATATTTCCCCAAAGAAAAACTTGACTTGCTCAAAGCATGACTGCATACACAACACTGCCAAAAGTATTCATTTGTCTGCCTTCACACATACATGAACTTGAGTGACATCCCATTCTTAATCCATAGGGGTTAATATGAGAGCACTCGAATTCAACACAAACCTCTGATGTTGACCCTTTGAGGCTATAACAGCTTCAACTCTTCTGAGAAGGCTTTCCACAGGTTTCGGAGTATTTATGGGAATTTTTGGCCATTCTTCCAGAAGCGGATTTGAGGTCATACACTGATGTTGGAAGAGAAAGCCTGGCTCACAGTCTCTGCTAATTCATCCCAAAGGTGTTCTATCAGGCTGAGGTCAGGACTGTGCAGGCCAGTCAAGTTCTTCCACTGTTTTTTTTTTTTTTACCTGTACTGTCTGGAAGCCTTTTGCAATTAGAATCATGATCTGAATGCCAAACATATCCCATTATGGCTTCTCTTCATTGGCTCCCTGTTAAATCTAGAATGGAATTTAAAATGATTCTTCTCACATACTTGTATGTGAGATGCACTGAGTGTTTCTTTTTCACTAACCTCTTTTCACTCCATGTGTTTATCCCCCACTCTGTATTTAATCATTAGTTATTATTAATCTCTGACTCTCTTCCACAGCATGTCTTTTGTCCTGTCTCTCTCCCCTCAGCCCCAACCGGTCGCAGCAGATGACTGCCCCTCCCTGAGCCTGATTCTGCCGGAGGTTTCTTTCTGCTAAAAGGGAGTTTTTCCTTCCCACTGTCACCAAGTGCTTGCTCATAGGGGGTCGTTTTGACTGTTGGGTTTTCTCTGTGATTATTGTAGGGTCTTTACCGTACAATATAAAGCACCTTGAGGCGACTGTTGTGATTTGGCAAAATTCAAATAAAACTGAATTTAATTTATTTATGTATTCATTTCTATTATTATTTATGACTGCATGTGTAATATGGCAATGCCAGAGCTGACCTGCAGAAAAAAAAGGAAAAAGGTGGAGACAACGATAAAAAAGGTAGAAAAACACAGTGCTTCACGAACTGCTGCACCTGTTTAAAAAAAAAACAACAACAACAACATATTTTTTAAAAAAGCAGCACCTGAAAAAATATGAAAAAACACAGGTACGCAAACCAACAATCTTGGTGTGTGTGTGTGTGTGTGTGTGTGTGTGTGTGTGTGTGTGTGTGTGTGTGTGTGTGTATGTGTGTGTGTGTGAGCGAGAGAGAGTGAGTATTGAATTTAACATGAAACTTTATTTTATTTCATATTTCATAAAACAGAATAATCACAACACAAGGGAGACAAATGAAAAGCAAGAAAAAATCCCAAAACATAAAAAAGTGCAACACTAAAGACTTTCCGAAAACAAAAATTCCAACTGTCTTCATCAGTCTGTGATATTCAAAATCTACCTTCAGCCTAGCTGTCAGGAACCTAGTCAACATGAAAACCACATCAACTGACCCTTAACCTCTTACAAAGTTTTTCCTGGTTTTCCATATGGCCAGTGTTGCCACACCTGAAATGAAATGAATCAGTGTATGTACAGCCTTCTTCTTAGCCGAGTACCGTGGTGCAAAAATAAAGAGACAAAAAGAAAAGTGTTCTTCAAATCCTGAAACCAAGACTTAAGCTGGCTAAAAAGAGGAGCTAGCCTGGCGCAGTGAAAAAACAAATGTCCAGCCGTCTAAGTCTGTGAACATAAAGGACAACTATCCCCTGTGCCAGGATTGAGGTGAACCAGATACCTGTTTGTGGCTATGTACAATCCATATACAATCCTAAACTGGAGGTTGCCTGTCTGCTTATTGAGCGAGAGAGCGAAAGAGAGTGTATGAGCGTGAATGTCTGTGTCTTTGTCACAAAATGTACGTGATAATGAGGGTGAGAAGCTGCAACAATGCCCCCAGGGGCCAGAGGCAGACAGAGAAAGACCCAGGAGAACAAGACCATGAATGTATGAGGTGAAAAGCCTGTGTATGACTGTGAAAACGAGAGTGTTATTAAAATTGAGGGGACAGATGTGACATGAGCACTGGTCAACACCTGCTCCATCACTTCATAAGACCTGTTTATATCTTACTGTTCACATAAGGAAAATTAAGAAAAAGCACTTGTATTAGAACAAAAAATAAATTGTTAGAAGCTGCCTATCCTTCCTCACTGCAAGCATATATACAGGTGCTGGTCATAAAATTAGAATATTATGAAAAAGTCAATTTATTTCAGTAATTCCATTCAAAAAGTGAAACTTGTATATTATATTCATTCATTACATACAGACTGATATATTTCAAATGTTTATTTCTTTTAATTTTGATAATTATAACTGACAACTAATGAAAACCCCAAATTCAGTATCTCTAAAATTAGAATATTGTAAAAAGGTTCAATATTGAAGACACCTGGTGCCACACTCTAATCGAGCTAATTAACTCCAAACACCTGCAAAGGCCAAAGTCAGGGATTTAACCAACTCCCCAAGGACGGCGTTTTCTGCTGAGAGTGTCTCCACCTGCTGCTGGCTGAATTCTACACACTCCCGCAAAGCCTGAAACTCTTTGTGGAGGATTTCTACTAGGGCCAGGCAGGCGTCAAAGCTGGACAGTTGGCTATTTATGAACTCCAAAATGTCCACCACAGAGCTGGTTTGTGGAGAGGCTGCTGCTGGGGAGCCTTCAGGGCAGCTTCTTTTAGTGGATGGACCTCTTTTGCTGCTAGAGGGAGTCGGCGTCTTGTCCGGTTTGCCAGTGAAGATTCGCTCAAAACACTGGTCGATATAAACCTGTAAACTGTCCAGATCCTCTTTGCCCTGCTGCAGAGTGTTGAAGTTAATGAAAAAAATGTCTAGAAATTCTTCATCACCTATGAAACTGTCTAAATATAAGCTGACGGAGAAAACTAATCACTGAACTTTTTGCAGTTAGTGGTTGGCCGCCATGTTCGAAACTGCCGAGATTCTCGTTGAGTTTATGCGTCACATCACAGCATAGCCCCTCTCCTCACAGGATAGATGATGTCTATACATTTTTAATCTTTTATACACAGCCTTTTCACCTCATACACTAACACATCACTGGGGGTGAATGCCTGGGTCTTCCTACACCCCTGTTTCCTGCACCTTGCCCTGGGCAGGGGATTACTGGTGGTTCAGGGGCTAGGCTAGCTGCCTCCCAGAGTCACTACTGGTCCTGGGGGGATTCTATTTGCCCCAACTTTGGTGGTGCAGGGTGTGATCGTGTCGGGCAGTTCTCTGCTCGTGCTGGGATGGCCAGCCTCTGGTGGGGTTGGCTGTCTATTGCATCTGGTTCTCTAATGCTCTTGCCATTTACCTGTGAGGGCTCCTTCTGCTGGTGTGGCCATGTAGCTGCCATTGAGCTGTGTGGCGTCGCGGCCTTAGTACTCTTGGGGAGCTGCGAACAGCTTAGGTCTCCTGGGGCTTTCTCTGTGGGGCCGTTGTTGCAACTTCTCACTCTCATTAACAACAGTGATGGCATAGTTACCTTGAAAAATTAATCTGATTTCCGATTACTGATTACGCCTTTAAAAAGTAACTTAGTTACTTTACTGATTACTTAATTTCAGAAGTAACTAAGTTAGATTACAAGTTATTTTATTAGTTACATTCCACAGCTGCCGGTGTTGTGTCAAAAACTGATCATCTGCCAAAAAATGACTTGTTGAAACATCTCTCTCATGAATGATATCAGGTCATTTTGAGTGACAAACAACATTTCTGTCACAAGGTAGAAGCTGCACTCAGTTTTTGGCTTTTATACATATATATTTTTTTTTTATGAAGGTAAAAACTGTCATTGACATTAAAAATGTCTTTTTAAACAGAAATCTGTCTCAGAAGGCTGCAGAAATCACAACAAATATAACATCACAGTTCTCTAAAGATATTTGAAGTGGTCAAAAACACTGGATTGATTATAATGTAGGTACAATAACACAGACTCCTAAAGATTGTTGACAAACAGGTTATTTCTTCATGTTATATATGAGCCCTTCATAAATCATGCCGACTCTGTTTACCAATATAAGCAAAGACATTACACATAAAGGCAAACAGAAACATCGGGATCACTTTATGGCAGACGATGACTTTTTGGCACAACACCGGCGCAACACTTCTTTCTCTTACTCACACACAAGATTGGTGGATTGTGTATCCATGGTTTTTCAGGTGCTGTTTGTTTTGTTGAGTGTGCTTTTTCTTTTTTGGGTTTTTTTAAATAAAAAAGTGTAGCAGTTGGTGAACCATTGTGTTTTTCTACTTGTCCTCTGGCCTCTGAGGCTTATTTTTTCTCCTGTTTTCTTCCCCCTTGTCTTTTTACTTTCGTGCCCTTTTTTTTTGTCTGTGAGCTCTGGCATTGCCATATTACAGATGCATTAATGTGAATAATGATAAAAATGGACAAAAAACAAAAACACGTAACAAGTGGTGCTTATAGAATTTATAGAGCTCATCTTGGAAAAGCAAATGTTTGGCACAAAAGTGCATTCAGCTCATGATTCAGATTGCAAAAGCTGCCAGACACGTTAATAAAACAACACCTGTTGCCGCTCATTTTCAGTACAGTTCTTGTGCAGTTTTGCATATTCCCGTTTCCCTTACTTATGAATGGCTTCTTGACAGACACCCTTCCACTGAGACCATTTCTGATGAGGCTTTGGCAATCAACTGAATGGCCAGATGCATTTCTCAGGTCCTGTGTCAGGTCTCTGCTGGATTTTTTTTTTTCTTTCTTAAGAACGTGACTTTCAGATGGTATCCATCTGTTATAGATAATTTTTTTACCCTTGTCACATTTTCTTTTGTCCTCCACTTGTCTACTATCCTCGGTTTTTAAGGACAGTGCACACCATTTGCTTTGGCATTTTTAGCAGATTCAGCTAAAGAAATGGCAACAAATTATGTGTTTCTGCGACAGGCTGGTTGTAACAAAGTGCCTGAACATACAATTTAAATAGGTTCTTTGTTGTCTGTTCTGTATAGATATAACAATGGTTCGTTCCTTTGGTTGGGGATTTTTTTAATGCTTGAATGATTTATAGGTTAGCGTTAAGTAGTTTAACAAACAAAAACATTCCTCTGAAGACAGATCCTGGAGAATTATTGCTCAAGACCACTTTAAAAAAAATTACATTAAAGTAATGAGGGGTGTTTCAAAACCTTTACACACTAATGTATCCAAATTAATGTTCTTGTAGGTGTTAAACATGACACTGCTGTTCCTGACTGTGCTTACAGATGCTATAGTGTGGATTGGTAAACCAAGTACATAAAGTCCAAGCTTGATTTCAACTGCTTCACATCATTTCATGTTGGTGATTTTATTAAAAACCTCCTAAGAATTCACAGATGACTGTAATTCATGTGGTGCTTGGTTTTACTGCATTACTGTCTGATCCGTGGCGTGGTGGTTAGCACTGCTGCCTCAAAGTTAGAATAATACCAAAGGCTGGGTTCGATTCCACCTGGGCCATATCTTTATCTCTCTCTCTGTGGAGTTTGTGTGTTCTCCCCGTGTCTGTGTGGGTTTCCTCCCGGTACTCTGTTTTTTTTCCCACAGTCCAAAGACATGCACTTAACTGGCTACTCTTTGCCCATAGGTGTGAATGTGAGTGTGAATGGTTGTCTGTCTCTCTGTGTTACCTGTACAGGGTGTACCCTGCCTCTTGCCCTACGACAGTTGGGATAGGCTCTAGGCCCCCGCAACCCTGAATAGGAAAAGTGGAAGAGAATGGATGGACGGATGGACTGTCTGACCCACTATCACGTTAGAGAAAGTAAAACAATACATGTGGTGTTGTTGTCCTCCTTGATAACAATCACACTGCTGGTTAAAAATTCTATCCATAAAATGTAGCTGTGATATTAAATTCTGAGCTCCTGAATCTCTTTAAAATCTCCAGGAATCTGGGCTGACACCTTTCCAAACTCTGTGATGCAGTGGTACCAGCACAACAAGCACTTACTCTGTAAGGACTTTATCTCGGGACATTTCACTATACACATGGCTTCAGCAGAAACAGAAGACATCATAGACAGATGAATGTGTTGTACTGATTCTAATCTGTCCTGCAAAGCAAAGTTCATCACACACACATTCATCACTGCTGTCAGTATTCTCCAAAAAACTCAGCAGTTTGGAGAGGCTTAAAATATAATTCTTTTCTCTTTTTCTGCTGACAGCTTCATGATTTCTTCTTTTCACTTACTAGCTGGCCAAAGTACCCACAAACATGCCCCGCTGGGGTCCATTGAAAAGAAAAAACAGAATAAATAAATAAAAAATAAAAATATTTAAATAAAAGCATTATAAATAAAATAAATAATAAATAAATTAATGAATAAATAGAAAGGTAATGCCAGTTATCACCAATAATAATACTAGGAAAAAATAGGATCGAGTTATTTAGACCAAATAAATTTGCATTTTAGTGACTGCCGCAACATACAGATGGGGGGGGGGGGGCTCCGGTGTGGTGCTGTTTACGCCTGCGGAGCAAATATTGGTAAGGACATCTCCCTGCCGTCCCTTGCTAACCATGCCCTGTGATTGGTAGGGACATGATGGACGTTATTTGATATTGGTAGGTATGTGTCTCTACTGTCCCTGCCTAATTATGTCCCTGTCCCATTATAGCCCAGAGCAAACAGAAAACATGCTCAGCTTCAGACTAAATCAGAATCATTCAGGCCAACACAGCTGAAAATAGTCGGAAGTGGATGGGAGATATCTGCGGTGCTGCAGCTGCATGGACGTGACGTGTAGTTACATTTCTCGGGAGGTGCACATCGGGTTATGCCAAAAACCAAACAAAAACAAAACACTGTCAGGCTATGCCATAGGTCACTGCATCAAATTCAGAGGGGGTTCCAGTTATGGCGTAAGCCCCACAAAGATCCAGCCTAAGAGTATACTCGCAGAGCGTATTGTGGCATCATCATTTTAATAATAATCCATTTGTTGTTGATTGCACTGTTTTTGTGATTGTTTAGACCTGAAATTAAAATCAACATTCAATTAACTGCACAACCTTACACTGTGAGCAGACCCACATGGGCCCACAGAAGCCACTACTAGTGTGAAGTGTGGGGTCAAGTATGGACCCCAGTTGGGCAGCCCAGAGTGAGGGCAAACCATGGGCTGCACACACTAAGCAGGAGTGGGGTCTACAGTGGGGCACATTATAGGCCTGCAGTGTATTTAAAAAAAAAACTTTACATGTGAGTGTTTGGAACTAAAGAAAAATAGTATTTTATATTTATGAACTGAATAAGGATTTATAAAAATACTCAACTTTCCATACATTTTCATGCTAATGCTGGGATCATGTCTCCAGGGAAAGCACCACATCTTATTGAAAAACTAAAGATATTAATGACCTCATTGTAATTTCCACACTTTACAAAGGCATGCAGTGAGCCAGTTTAGACCCTGTCTGCCTGCCAGTTTCTGCCCCTGGGCCATATGAGTGAAACCCCTGCCCAGCTAGAGGGGAGTGTGTCAGGAACGGAGCAACACCGGGTGAATGCTTGTTGTGTTTTTTCGACATTCATCAGGGTGACAATATCAACACAGAGTTCCTAAGTAAGTAATAAAGATCCTGAGATATCTGAGAGAGGAAACTATTTGACACTGAGGCTCAATCTTCACCTACAACCTGGACAAGATGTGCCTTTATGCAGCTTTGTCAACTTTCTATTAAACAAAAATCAAGTTGATGGATCACTGTTTTGATACACTGGAGGATATCATGACAGAGGCCCATTAGAGGTATAAATACAAGGGGACAAAATAGGAATTCCACTTACAGGTGGGAAAGTGAATTAGAAATCTTGAATGAGAGATTGGCCACATTTACAACAAGCAATTTTCATCTAATTTTTATGGACCTGTTGTGTTTACCTGCTGGACATCTTGCTGGAACACACACAGTTGTAGCCTCTGGTGCAACCGGACCTTTCGATGCTGCCAAATATTCTCGAGACGCCGCTGATGGTGGAGAACCTCATGAACTACATCCAGGATACAGTGAACCTGCACAGAAACACAAATGTTAATCACTAGATATGGTTGCATAATACAGAAAAGAAGCTTATTTGTAATAGAGTGATACTGACTGCTTTGGAGTAATTTGCAGTGGCTGTCAGAGATTCAGAGTTGCCTGGACTGAGAGGCCTCTGGAGGACATCCAGCAGCGCTTTACCATCCTGACTCACCTTTAAACACAGACAGGGAGAACACAGAAAATCACATGACAGCTGCACTCGAGCAGCACTCACCAATGCAAGCACAAAATTCTTGAATCTTTAAATTTCTTGGTCTGTTTTGGTCTTCCACATATGGTTGTAATCATCTTTTCCCCAAAAACAATACAGTTAAAAAACAAACAAACAAACAAAAAAAAAAACTCAGTGTGTGATGTACTAGATGGTTTTACTTTGGAAACACTACAGGAATTCTAAGCATTTATTGCCCCCTATGGTGCCTCTGACTACGTTGGGGTTTAGGCTGATGCGTGACTTAAGAGGAATAATATCTGGCTGGTTTGGTGAATTTCAGTTAGGTCCAGTTGCATATATGAAACAGTTATTTTGAGTGACTACAGCAAACAAATTATTTAGAGCATATTAATCCTTGTACAGGGTTCTAGCCAGAAAAAAATTTCAGCCCAAAATTTCCTTTTCCCTGTACTTCCTGTACTTCCCCCTCAGTTTCACGCTGGTCGCTTTTTTAATTTTTATTTTAAATAAATGTACCAGTTGTCCGCAACATTATTTCCACCTCGAAGAAAGTTTCAGGATCCTGGGCTAACAGCAGCTAAATCAGCAGTGCACACACACACACACACACACACACACACACACACAAATTCAGATGTGATCATCTTTTTTTCACGGGCAAGACTGTTAAAGAAAGCTGTTTTTTCTTTAAGATATTTTTACTTGCTGTGTGCTTGTTTTCAGTTTAAAAATGGTTGAATGTGTATTAAACAGCTTCTGTAATCACAACTGTTAGTACTGTACAAACATGCTGAATGTCAGCCAATCACCTGCCTAGCTCAGCCTCACACATATTCAGGTAACAGTAGAGAAATTACAGAATATCTGCCAATAAAATATGTCAAAATATAGTGTGAGCAAACGTTTTTATACAGGAGCAGTAGAACCGTGCCAACCAGACACAGCCGCTATGGGGTACATAGGGTTAAAACACAGACAGAACTCTATTTTTATTTTCGGTGTACCGCAGATATGGTTAACCGTTACACCTCTGTTACACAGTTGCTCCTGCAAAAGAGGGAAGATATACAAAAAGTCCTTTACAGTTTTCAAAATCTCTAGTTTCTATTGCATTGCTCTGGAATCTAGTCTCTTTAGAAGTGTTTTCTCCTGGTCACGGGAGCACAGATACTACTGTACAACTTAGGTGTGAAACAAGAAAATTATTCTGGACCTCACTTGTAAACCCTGGTTGCAGCCCTGTCTTCAAGTAGTTCTTCACATACCTGAGATGTATTTGGGGTTAGGATTTATCCTGCTGCAGTATAAATCCTTCTTCATAAAGATCAAACCAGAATGTGGAGTATGTCAGGTTGGAATTGACTCACTGCAGGTGTCCAACTTCCACAGTAACAAAACACCCACAAGATATACATACGCTCATCACCATGTTTCACTGCGGGTTAGAGCCACTGTGGTATCATTCTCCCTCTTGTTGCTCTCCTTCTGTAATCACAGGACTTCTGACACATTAACGGAGTTCCCACGATCATAACACTACTTTGTCCGGCATGTTTTGCTGAAAATTTGAGGTAAAGTAACAGCATGACCCTCAGAATTAGATTATATTTGTGGTAGTAGCGGGAGCAGGCAGTGCACGGACATATCTATGTATGTATGCATGTACTGTACGTGTGTGCATGAAAACAGGGGCACCCATACTTCCTTAAATAAATAATACATATAAATTATGATAATACATTTTTGGGCAATTGTCAGTTAAGTTCTTTACTCTAATTCCACTGTCTTAAGCTGCAATGACAGCAGCCCTTGTTCTCATGGAGACTGGCAGAGTGGCACACTTGAACCAGTCTGTCGTCTGCTGTGGGTTCTGGTTAAAGCGGTAGTCTAGTATGTGGCAGATTTGAATATCCAGCAGAGCAAGAACTAAAACACCAACTGCAGTCTGTGGTGGTAGAGTTAGATTCTGTATGACAGTGGGATACAATAGAACTGAATAGCACTGAGAACTACCACAATGGCTACCTGGTCAGCCTGCCAGCAGTGGAAACATAACTGGGGCAGGCCTGGGCCAGGCTGGTTAGCAGCAAGTAAACTTTCAAAATAAGAGCAAAGGGATTATGGATCACAAAATACAGTGGGGAAATTTAGTATTTGATACACTTCAGTTTTCCCACCCACAAAGAATGGAGAGGTCTGTGATTTTTATTTTTTATTTTATTATTGTTAATTTTTATCCACTGCTCAGGATGTAGAAGTTGTGATGAAACAAACTCACTACATAGACTGCAGATACCGTGAAAAACACTATCTGTGCAGCCAAGTAATCAACTCTGCTTTTAAGAACCATACTTAGATTGAAATTGCAACAACTTCTGCCTTCAGTTTTAATTATGCATCACTGAATTTCTGCAAACCTAAAAGGAACTCTGTTAGACATCTTAAGTATGTTTACAACATTTAAAAAAAAAGTATCAAGCGCACAAGATAAAAACCTTTGCCAGTCAAAGCGTGGCAACATGCTGTGGAGCACAACTACCATGGTCTGAGTTGGTCCCAGAGCTTTATGTGTGTATATTATGGACTTATCTTTACAGAGATAACCAGAAATTAAGCTAACCCTGCAACATTGTCTAAAGATAAAACTCCAGGCTGCTGCAAAGAGCAGAGAATAATGGGAGTGTTTCAAGGCTAAATTTAGTGAAGTGTCTTCAGATGGCAGTTTGAAGGCTTAGTGCAGCAACTGACCAGTGCTATCCTGTTATCACAGTTAATCACAGTCAGCAGCACTGACAGCACCCACAAGAGGTTTTGGAGGCTAAACCTTCCCAACAGGTGCTTTGGTCATATTTTTAACTGATTTCCATCATACTTTTTTTAACTTACCTATTACACCATTTGTTCGTCCACCCCCAGAGGAATAGAAGGTACTGTTATCACCAATGGGTGGAGGGAGGTTATATTTTCAGTGGTGCTGATCTGTCTGTCTGTTTGTCTGGTAGTAGGATAACTAGGAAAATTATGAATGGATTTCTATGACAATTTCTGGAGTTGATGAGGGTGGTACAAGGAACAACTGATTAAATTTAGGAGGCGATTCAGGTTATTGTAAAAAAGTAAAACTGATCAGATCCATCCATTTTCTTCTGTTTATCCAGGCTGGGTTGCGGGGGCAGCAGCCAAAGCAGAGAAGCCAAGACTTCCCTCTTCAAAGCCATCTCCTCCAGCTCATCCGGGGGGGACCCCAAGGCATTCCCAGGCCAGCTGAGACATATATATAATCTCTCCAGCATGTCATGAGTCTGCCCCGGGACCTCCTCCCAGTAGGACATGCTTGGAACACCTCACCCAAGAGGTGCCCAGGAGGCATCCTAGTCAGGATGCCTCAACTGGCTCCTTTTGATGTGGAGGAGCAGCGGCTCTACTACCCAAAGCTCATGACCATATATGACGGTAGAGGCATAGATTGACCGGTCAATCGACAGCTTCGCTTTCACACTCAGGTCCCGCTTTACCCCGACAGACCGGTGCAGCATCCGCATCACTGCAGACATAGCCCCTATCTGTCTGTCAATCTCCCGCTCCCTTCTCCTGTCACTCATAATCAAGACCCCAAGATACTTAAACTCCTCCACCTGGGGCAGTATCCCTGAGCCGGAGTGGGCACTCCACCCTTTTCTGGCTCTAAGCAGCAGCCTCAACCATGGAGGTGCAGAAAATGATCCATTCGGACTCAGTGTGCTCAGCCTCCCTTGGAATAAGGTCAAAGTTCTGCCGGAGGTGGGACTTGAATATCTTGTGGACTGGGGCTTCTGCCAGGCATTCCCAGCGCACCCTGACAATACATTTAGGTTCACCATCCAGCATCCTCACCTGCTACCTGATCCAACTCACCACCAGGTGGTGATCAGTTGACAGCTCAGCTTCTCTCTTCACCTGAGTGTCAAGAACATACAGCCACAGATCTGATGATACAATTACAAAATTGATCAATGACCTGCCACCTAGGGTGCCCTGGTGCCACGTGCACTTATGGACATCCTTATGTTTGAACATGGTGTTTGTTATGGACAAACTGGGGTTTGCACAGAAGTCTAGTAACAAAACACTTTTCGGATTCAGATCAGGCAGGCCGTTCCTCCCAATCATGCCCCTCCAGGTCTCACTGGCATATCTCCCATAAGCGTTGAAGTACTCCCAGCAGGACGATCGAGTCACCGGATGGCGCACCCTTGAGCACCCTGCCCAGCAACTCCAAGAAGGGTGGGTACTCTGAACTGTCATTTGGCGCATAAGCACAAACAACAGTCAGGACCCATTCCCTGGCCTGAAGGCGCAGGGAAGCAACCTTCTCATCCACCGGTGAAAATGCTGACATACAGGCAGCAAGCAGGGGGGATACGAGAATACCTACCCCAGCTCGCCGCCTCTCACCAGGGGCAACTCCAGACTGGAACAGAATCCAGCCCCTCTCCAGAAGACTGGTTCCAGAGCCCAATCCATGTGTTGAGGTGAGCCCGAGTATATCTAGTCAGATGCCTCAACTGGCACCTCTCTCGACCTCACACACTAGCTCAGGCTCCTTCCCCACCAGAGTGGTGACAATCCATTTCCCAATAGTCAGTCTTGATAGCCACTTGTTTGGAAATATTTTTCTGGCTTTACAGGAAGGTTTCTGTACATTTCTGATATTTTAAATCCTAAATATTTTGCAGATACACTGGTTTTCTTCCTTGTGTGCTTCCCGATATGCTTGAGTGACCATATTACAAAAGTGACTGAGGCGGTGAGGTGTGGTTGTGGCTCAGCTCGAGGGAAGGGATGAAGCAGAGCGTTCCGGGGCAGTGCCAAGGAGTGCTAGGTGGCACAGCTGTCAGCCAGCACCTAATCATGATTTCTCCTATTTTACGCAGTAGCGTGCTGGGACCATGGCGTGCATGAAGAAGCTGGATGGTGAATGAACTGAGCGACTCTTTGCACGTCTGTAAAGATGCTGTAACTGAAACATGTTAATAAATCACCAAATCACTTAACCTGTGTTTGCATGTGTGTTGGGAATTCCCAGTGGCATGTATTGCTACAGTGATACGATAAAAATTTTAGAGTTTCAAAAGTCATGCCCCCTGCAGTATTGTACCAACAAATGGGATTTTATTGTTGCTCAAAGCTTTGTTAGCTTACCTCGGTGTAAGCCTGGGTAACCTGCTCATAAAGGCTCTGGTGACGGTGGATGGCAATCTCCAACTCCTGCATCTCAGATGGTAACCCACCCTCATTGCAGACTTTACACCAGGTCTCCACCTCAGACAGAAACTGAGTAATGAAACATAGATATATAAAGTTATCTAATGCGTTCATTAGAAGATTAATTTAACAAGCTGATATTTCTCTGGTTTCACACTTCCACAGTTTAAAGTATAGTCTTGGTCTTGTTTTACACATTTAAATGGCAAATCTCATATAAGATCTGCTATTTTACCCTCTTAACATCAACCAGGTCACCAGCGGGCCATCTAAAGACAGGGTTTGGATTCAAGATGTTTCAAAGGAGAATTCATAAATTTCAGCATTATAATTTTTCTGTTAAAAGTGTTCACATATAAGTATTTCAAACAGGTGAAAATTTTACAAAAAGTGCTAAAGTGATCCCAGCCCAAACTCTGTCCCTAATTATAATTCCAGATGGGTGGCAAATGATCTACTGGATGATTTTGCAAAACTTTTTTCCACATCTGCAAGACATTTGGAAATGACCTCCATGTCAGCTTCTCTAATTATGCTCTGTCTGGCTTGGTGCCTTATCTGTTGTCATTGACACCTGCTCTGTTCTGTGAGCGGGTCTTGCTGCTGGGTCATTCCATCTCAAATCTCCAGGGTTTTTTGTTTTTTTTTTAACATTTTCTGCTTAGGATTTACCTAAAAATGTTAAAGATGCAGGAACCCAATAAGTGATGACATGAAAAATTTTCAGATATAGAAATAAATATAGCAAAACAATTAAGAGTAATGAACAAAGGGATTAGTAGCTCATTTTAGTACTAGTATTCTTGCAAGGCCAAGTTGCCGTGTCCACATGGCGCAATCAGTAGTGAGACCCTAACCCTAATGCTGAAATGAATACGCAAGAAAATGCTACATTGCTGCATTCTTAATGCCTCATAGTATATTTTAAACTTAATCTGAATTATAAGACTCCTCAATTGCAGTAGAGTCTTGAAATGGTACGTAGAGTATATGTGTGTAGGTCCTCAGTCATCCAGGTCATGGCAGTCTTAAGAGCTTGAAAAAGGCGACTGTCCTTTAAGTTTTGCCTTTCATCCAAGAGGCTACTTCAGTTCTAAAACCAAAAGGTGGAGAGTCCTAGGTATTTAAATCCTAGTGGGGATTTAAACACCACCTTCAAAGTTTAAGTGTTTCATCCTGTTACAGCAGAATGAATAAATTTTTAAATGAATCAATACCCCCTGAGTCATACTAACTGTCAGAAGCACAGGTCGAGGAGGAGGAGTAGCAGCAATCTTCCGCTTCAACTTATTAATTAACCAAAGACCCAGACAGAGTATTAATTCATTTGAAAGCCTGACTCTTAGCTTTGTCCACCCTAACTGGAAAACTCAAAAACCAGTTTTATCTGTTATTATGTATTGTCCACTTGGTCCTTACTCTAGTTTCCATCTGATTTCTCAGACTTTTTATCTAATTCAGTCCTCAGTTCAGATAAAATAATTGTAGTGAGTGATTTTAGCATCCATATAGATCAGTGAACATCAACTGACTCAGAACTTTCCTCCGCTTGCAGTCCAATCCTGAGCTCCCTCCCCAGGTGCACACCTTTGTTCAGGTGACCTCAATAGGTCACTTGATACAATGGGGCTAAGTTCCAAATTTGTTTCACCCAGAAACACTGATTGTAATGACTTACACCTCTTTTCACACCTTGGTGCATGTGATTATGCACATGAACAATAGTGGGTCACCTCCAGGGAGTACACTCACTGGGTCTCTCCACCTTTTGGTTTGAGAACTGAAGAAACATTTTGGATGAGAGGTGAAATGTCTTCAAGAAACAAAAAGAAGTCCAATCACCCTTTTTCAAGCTCCAGAGACTACTATGACCAGGTTGACTGAGAACCTACACAGACATATCCCAATATATAAAAACGCCAATGACTTCACCAACAAGGTCCCCAACCTTACACTAATTCCAGATAAAACCATAGTGTCCTTTGATGTGGCTTCACTTC
The DNA here is from genome assembly GCA_024447675.2 of Pterophyllum scalare. Taxonomy (NCBI): domain Eukaryota; kingdom Metazoa; phylum Chordata; class Actinopteri; order Cichliformes; family Cichlidae; genus Pterophyllum; species Pterophyllum scalare. Next base: position 42,847 of record JAMQGT020006764.1, read on the forward strand.
TCACTTGTATAACTACAACTGAGGGAGTGGAGACAGTCAGAAAACTACTACAGACAGACAGCTCCCCAATCAGATTTGCACATTATTAGACTACTGCCTTACTACCACATATTTCAAGAGGGTTTCTACAGACAAAAGCATGGATGTGCCACGGGTTCCCCAGTGTCACCCATTGCAGCCAACCTTTACATAGAGGAAGTAGAAAGTAAAGCTCTTGGTTCCTTCAAAGGAATAGCACCTTGCCACTGGTACAGATATGTGGATGACACCTGTATCAAAATCAAAGCCCAAGCTGTAAAAGCTGTTACTGAGCACATCAACTCTGTGCATAAAAATGTGAAGTCACCAGGAAGGATACCATGGATAATTTCATTCCGGGACTATGCTTTGCTCATTAAGGAAGATGGGAGCCTTAACATTGTAGTTTACCCACAGAGTCCAGTGCCTACTCTTTGACTCCCACTGCCCACTGGAACACAAACTTGGGGTGATCAGGACCCTGCAACACAGTGCAGAAAATGTTCTAAGGCAGAAGGGAAAGAAAAGGAACACACACTCAGACTCAGTTGTACATCTTCACCTAAAAGATAAAGAGACTCTTTGGAGGATGCCAGTGTTCACAATTTGGACTGGGAAGACAGATGGTGTGAAAGAGGGGTAAAAGATGCCATATATGTCCGCTGTGAACGGCCATCACTGGACAGAAGTGGTGGCTTATGACACCAGCCATCAGCCACCTACAATGCTGTCTTGAGATCACTTCCCAGGTGCCTCAACCTCCACTGACACCTTACTTCAGGTGACCTCAATAGGTCACATGATAGGGTGTGGCAAGGTCTCACATTGGCTTGGCTGATTTGATGGTGCACATGATCATTAGTTACTCAGTAACCACTTTCAAAGGGGACAACTCCAACTAGGGTTTAAATACCTGGTGCTGTGTGGTTACCATGGACTCTCCACCTTTTGGTTTTAGAACTGAAGAAGCCTCTTGGATGAGAATTGGAACATCTTTAAAAACTTTTAAAAAGAAGTCCAGTCACCTTTTTCAAGCTCTTAAGACAGTAGGTAGCCTTTTTATTAGTGTGTGCTCACATATGGGACTTTGCAGGATTGTTTGAATTTTTTTCATATTTTAACTAGCTAATACGCAGACATTTTTTGATATATCTGTCTCAAATTACATATCCTGATTCATTTTGATGTTGCACAAGGAAATACAAAGGAAATATATATCTTCTTTTCTCTATAGTGGTACTGACTGTGGTCCAGACTGTGGCTGCAAGCATCTATAGTCAGAAGGTACGGTGATCCCTCACCTATCACGAGGGCTACGTTCCAGTACGTAGCAGTGTTAAATTAATTTGATTATTTGATTATTTATATATATTTTATATGAACCCTTCCCACACTCCTAAAAACCTTTCCCACTCTCTTATTAACCTTTCAGACACTCTTATAAACACTTCATATGCTCTTAAACATGCAAATTTCAGCACAGCGATCAGACGTCGATGTGAAGGGGACAAGGATAGATGCTGAGCGCATGGGCACAGTGCGAGAGCGCAAACAGACCAATACTACGGTCACTGAGCCAATCCGTGCCCAGGATACAGTACAGTGCCATGGTTGGTTGCTTTCCATTCCAATAGTGTGCCCTGTGCAATATCACGGTGGCAAACTTGCACAAGCGGTAGTGGCGTCCAGTACTGCGTTTCCAGTGTGTACAGTACAATATTCATCTGCTGATGAAATACCCACAATTAGATATATTAAAAAAAAAAAAAAAGCGATACAGTGAAGCTGCAATAGGTGATACAGTGAGGAGGGATGACTGTATTTGTGCCAGAACATCTTAGGGTGGTGGGGCACTGATGATTTTAATTTCATGAGTTCTGAGGAAGCACTTAGTTAAGAGGTTTACAATGTGTGATCCTCAATTTCAACTTTAAAGCTTTTTTCTTACTATTCTGCCACTACTTCACAATAGTTTGGTCTATTCAATACATAGAAGAAAAATGTCCTGTGTGGATTCTGGACATGTAACTACTCCAAACAGAGTTCTACATTAGATAGTTACCCAATCAGCAACCAAGCAACAGCAGCCTGCCAGTAAGTGGTTCAGATTTTTCTCTTTTTCTCCTCACATAAGTTACACAGGGTAGCTGATGTGTCCCGTATTAAAGCTAGGTAAGTGTAGCTTCTGCTCAGGGACATCTGGAAATGTTTTCCTTTGATCTCACCTGCTCAGCCTTCTGGTGAAAGACAGATGACATGGCGAGGATGGTGGAACGTTCGTCAAGTGCAGCAGCAAAACTTTTCCAGTCCTGATCCAGCTGACCTGAGATCTGCTTTATCTGAGTGGAGGCGTAGTGTCCAGCCTCCGCCAGACGGCTCGCCACTGACATGATTCTGTTAATGTTTACATAGGCATTCTGGGAACAAAAAGGCATCATCAAAACACTGTTAGTCTTACTGTCATCAGTTTACACAGAAAATAAATCAGTTTAACTAATACTGCTAGTGATTTCTAGAACAGAATCTATAAAAATGATAAATGATGTTTGTAGTCAACTCAGAGGACATCATATACCATGGAGTTCATGGCAAAATGATTGTGTTGAGTCTGTAGTTCCACAGCATGTTGGTAACCTCGGCCAATCTCTGTGTGGCTCTGCAGGAACACTTCCTTATTGTGGCTGATCCAGTCAAACATCTGCAGACATACCACACAGCAATATGAATGATGTTGCAGATCTCTGATGACTATAGTGAGCCACACAACATTCAGCAAATAATGTGTGAACTCAAGACATTATCACTAACGAGGCAGGAGCAGTTAATCACACAAACTAGTGAACACTAATCATCAGCAGCATGTTTTACATACATATACGCATATATGTATTCTCCAAGTAAAAAAGGAAAAAAAATAGTCCTTAGTTGCATGCCAGACCTTTAACCATAATGGTCAGAAGTATACGTACACACACCTTTTATTGTATATTTTATGGTATGATTTTGTAACTTTAAATCGATATTCACTGACAGTTCACAGCTTGTTAGGCGACCTTGAGTTTTACTAACACTCAACTTTCCTACTGAAGTACAACACTGGAGGCTTATGTCAGTGTGATGACAAGAAAGGAAATCCTTTATTCTGAACTATATGCCATTGCCAAACACAGATGCGCAGGTAGTGGTTCCTAAAGATACACCTTTTTTCTAGCATATCACCACCGTATTAGGAAGTGTGTTTGCTTTCAACATGAAGCAGTGAAGTATCTCCAGCCAGCTGCCCTGATTCATCTTTAGTGTGTAAAACAGATGGTGAATAAAAATGTACCCTAACTGAGAGAAACAATATATGATTGTTAAAAAGAATCAATTCCATTGAAATGAATCTTTTCACATAGATGGGAGAGTTATGGTGCTGTGTGGTTACCATGGTTACCACGGCACAGCCATTTCTCTTGCAATGTTTTCTACAAAACAAACTCCTCATCAGGTCTGACTGTTTTCCTGGCTCAACCACGAGAGCTGAGTGATTCCCTCAGTGTAAATGGGTCCGCACACCCCCACAGTACCTCAGTGTGACAACACTGATGTGGACAAAACGCTTCCCTTTTTTCTCTCTGTTTACATTCCGGTAAATATTTACCTGCATGTGGGTTTCTGTGTGGAACAGCAGGTCAAGTCAACTGACGCCTGTCTGTCTGTGTATTGGAGTAGAGCTCATATGCTCCACTCCTATCAACAACAATTAGGACATCATCAAGCACAACTCTGCTATCACGAGGCAGCGCTACAGCCTGACGAAGTTCATACACCCAATGTGCATGTTAGGTCATAGAAACTGGATCCATGTACATGTCCTCCTCTCTCTCGCTTCCATTAGCGTAATAACTGCTGTTTTGCATTTGCTACCTTTGTCACCACTTTGTAGCACTTACTGTATTTTTAGTATATTTCATTTACCTCTGGCATTTTCAACATAAAAGTATTCCAGCATAAAAAGTCAGACCTGCCTGTATAAGATGTGAAAGTTCTCTCAACTGAAACTTGACTAAACTAGACGTAACAAAAATAACTTTAATCATAATACTTCAAGGTTACATTTTACCAACAGCTACAGCCTGGCTCCAGTACAGGAAGCAACAAAATAATAGGGGTTAAATACTAATGCCTTCACATACTGTAAGAGAAGGTGATCTTCCATATATAGCATTCTGAAAGGAAACAGAAATAGTTTTGCATGTTGCTGTAAATAGGCTGGTATGTTAATGATGAATGGAATTTGTTCATTCACAACAGCAACTAACTCACTTGACTGGAGAAAGTAAAGCAATGTTTGCTGATTTTCCACTGGAATAACTGTGAGAGGTTATTCCTGTGTTTAGAGAAACGTCACAGCATAATTCATTCACACCAAAACATTTACTGTACAGGTGGGAAAAACACAAAAAAGCAAAGGTACTGTTTGAAACTGTCCTCAAGACAGAAAAACGTCTGTAATTTTGGTGTTTTTGTTGAAGCATGGTAAGCAAAGATCATATCATCCTTTAGTGTCTGAAACTATTAACTTATTATCTAAGTTCCGTCCTCTCATTATGACTTGTGACTCAGTTAATAGAGTGGTGCATCCATCAACAACAGGTTACACTTTCTCCATGCATCACATTTATGAGACTGCCTTAGAGTACCCTCAGACATCAAGGAAGCTTCAAAAAGGGACACCTTAAAGACCTTTATGGGCGCTGAGTTAGACTGCCTTTGGTGCTGTGTGTACACCTATTATTTACTTTGTTGCCATGGTTTAGTGTTGTAGTACTCGAGATCGGTCTTGGTCTCGAGACCGCCTTTGGATGGTCTCAGTCTTGTCATGGACTCGGACATTGAGGACTCGGGATTTTATTTCAAGATCAGTCAAGACCACAGCTGTGGAAATATCACTAAATTGCCAGAATATTGTCCAATTTATTTGTTAACATCCTTGCTTTTATTGGATGCAAAACATACTGATTCAAAAATCAGTTTCATTCACAATGTGCACATTTGATCTCACTACGGTCGTGCATGCGCTTTATTACAGAAATTAAAATGACAACCAACATGAACGTGAGGAGAAGAGGAAAGATGGAGATCAAATGAAAATTTCAGGCTTCCAATTCAACAAAAAAAATGCCAGCATGAAAGGTAAATACCAACCTTCATGCATTTTGATACATAAACTGAAAATTTAATGCAAATTTTAGGGCTGCAACGATTATTGGAGTAACTCAATTTGATTATTAAAAACCCTTGACACAAATTTGTTGCAAATTTGAGCATTTCCTCCACATTAGTTCTCTGTCGCTGCGACTCATTTCCGTAATTTGGAAAAAAGACCCTTTAACATGAGTGGATCATTCCCGACAAGTGTTTGAGTGCTGTGAGTATGTGGATGTGCGCCCGCGTGTGTTGTGCAGAGGATGTCAGCTGTTATTTTTTCTTTACATCAGCTGTAGCCATCAGAACAGATCTATAACCACAGTTTACTAGAGGGGATGCCATTAGCACTAGCAATCGTTTGGTGCCCCTCTCCACCCCCCTCCAGTACCAAGGGGCTCTGTCAAAATGTTTTTTATGCTTTAATCCCTGATTAGCGACTAAAAATAGACCTGCAGTAGAAATGCAATTTGGAGGATGCTTGTAAATAAAAAGCATTACAGCATTAAGCTCATGCAGCCCCCAGTGTTTCAACACAAACACAACAACAGCTGTTTTAGTGTAGTCTGTCTGACAAGAAGCCAAAGAGGCGGAGCTGTTACTGAGGCGGTGAGCTCAGGTGGAGTGAAAGGAACTCTTGTTCCTGTAACCACCTTAAAACCTTTACTGGCAAACAGGTGGAGGTCCTTCATCAACCACCTGATCAGCAGCATGAAGAACAGAGAACTTTGTAGCTGCTCCATCCACCCTGTTTCACACATAGAAACATCTGCAGTAAAGAAGTTAAATATGCTGATGAATTGTTAAAATGAAATTTCTTATCTGATTACTTGATTAATTGATGGAGTAATCGATAGAATACTTGATTACTAAAATAATTGATAGATGCAGCCTTACTTGTATTTAGAAAGCTAGTTGAGCTATGAAAGGCCTTCAAGAATAAAAAACTACAGTTCCCAGCAAGATGATGTCACTTCCTGTTGTTGCATTAAAAACGTGATAGTTTATGCTTACAACATGGTGAACATAGGAAATGCTTTAAGCAGCTGATCATTCAAAAATCTGGATTATGTTTTTGTTGTGTATGCTTTTTATGTGATTTCTACAAACCCATTAGTGAAAGGAGACGGCAGTCTGGGATACATTAAGTGCATGATATATAAATGTAACTTCTGCATTATATACAAAAATTATCACTCTATCGATCTAATAAGTCCTGATTTAGAGTTCTGCATTGGTCCTACGTACATAACTGAAAATCCTCTCTGAACCTAACCTGACTGCACCTCAAGAAATGTAACAACACGTCCACAAAAACTGATTACTGCCTAGGCTTCAGAGGTGCTTTCCAGTTACATTGTAGGCCCCGTCACTCAATTAACAAGCGGGAATAATGAGATCGATACTTTAGCGTCAGTTTCTCTCCTGTATGCAGTGCTGCAGTTTCATCAAAGATGACCGTCTGTTTAAGTGTCACTCCTGTCACAGCACAGAGCAGGCACACTTTATCTGTCTCATACTGTCCTGACATGGTGACAGTTTTAACAAATATATAAAAAACAGATTTTTTAAAAAGTTCCATACTGCAGCTTTAACCTGTATAAGAGAGAAACACGTGGCTTTAGTTCTTACTGTCGATGATTGTTAACCATTTTTTCAGTTTTACACATTTAGCTGTGTGGTTTTGAAATAGCGCCCATTTTTACAAAGATTGTTGTTGGTTTAAAAACATAACTTTATGTATTGTTTCTGAAAGGCAGAGAAAAGTAAAGACAATTGTGATGAACTCTGAATAATTGTTCTACATTCTGTGATAATGATGGAAGTCACCCAAAGATGGTTATATTTATTTGAGCTGTGAGTGTTTAATATCTAGGTGATTTTATGGGAATGTGGATCTTTCAGATCAATTTGAGAAGTGATTTTGATCATGTTTCACATTTTATTCTGTCATGTAGCGTCAGGCACTGGTCTTGGTCTTGTCTCGGTCTCGGGTTAGGGGGTCTTGACTACAACACTGCCATGGTTAGAGTCTCATCCTACAAAGTGTGATTGGGGGCTCTGCAAGATAACTTCAGCTTTGACCCTGGTTTTCAGGGTTACAAAAGTGATTCACTTCATACTCTGGAACAGGCTATGTTCTACATAAGAGATCAATACATACAAAACCAGAGCCTATTGACCAATGAGTCCTCTGGGAAGTAGTGTCACCTAGAAGATCATGTGAATGGACCTCAGTGTGTGGACAGAAAGAGAGTTTTTAGTCATCTTCTTTCCATGGAAAGCATCAATAAGAGATATACAGTCCTGTGTAAAAGTCTTGAGCCACCCTTCATTTCTTCTTATTTTGCCAGACTTTCTTGTAATTTTGAGCAATAATTCTCCACACTTTCTGAAGGTCTTTCATAGTTTTTCTTTGAACATTGGCTGCTTTTGTTACTCATTTTCAGTCCAGCCCTTATACCTGACCAGTTTCAAGGGATTTTGTTTTTTGTTCTTTAAACCACATAAAAGGGGACCCTAAGTCAAGGATTAAACCAGTATCAGTTATGTATATGTCTATACATAACTGACAATGTAGCAAAGAACCAGATTTAAATTGTACTTTTAGGCATTTTGCTACTACCAGCCAGTTCCAGTTTCTTTAGTTGGCTGTGCTAAAAATGACAAAGACTGACGAAAATAAAATGGACTATTTGCACCAACAAGGTGATTATTATTATTTGAGGAAACTGAACAACGAGGACATTAGATGTGGCAGGCCTAGAAAACTATTAACAGCAGATGAACTGTCTGAAAGTCATGCCCTTAAAAAGTGGGAAAAAATCCAGCAGAGACTTGACACGGGAACGGAGAGATGCATCTGGCCCTTCATTTATCCATTAACTGTTAAAGAATAAAGGTTTCACACCAAATATTGACTTTCAAGCTCATTAGAAATGTATCCACTCTGTTTGGCCTTATATACTTCATTTCCATGTATGTTTGCATGCACCTGTAAGCAAACATGCTAGCAAAAGTAAAAAGAAATTAGGGGTGGCTCAAAACTTTTGAAGTACTGTAGATCCTTCAGAGTACCTTCATTCCTGCTCTTTTCTTATTGCCTGCAAACAAATTTGAAGCAATTTTATTGCTGTATAAAGCCTTATATGGCTAAACCATGAACTTTTTGAGCCTATGTAAACTTTGCAAATAAGCCTACCCATTTTTAGTCACACTGTTTAACACAACATGGGCTGCAAATGAAAGAACATAGCTAAAAATGTCTTTCACAGAAAAGTAAAGAACACTTACATTTAAGCAACACGTTTATGGAAAACAACTGTTTAATTATGGTTAGATCTTTTCTGTGTACTTTTTTGACTTTAAATTAACTTTATTTAGGTTATATAACACTTTTCCAGCCTTATTGACTAAACACACTGTAAGGCCCTGCTTTTGTTAGGCAAAAAAACAACACAGATGCTGCTGTCACCACGCTGACAGTAGCTTTAGCCATGTTTGTGATGTGGCCATATCCCTCTTTTATGTGAATGCACTCCTATCCAGATAAGAAAACTTGGGTTGATTATCCACTTGTAGTATAACTCACCTTCTCTGCGTCCTGTTCAAGAGGCGGAGCTGGAAGCACTGGTCCAGCTTCAGCTTCCTGACATGCCACATTTGATGGACATGCTGTCTGGTGGAGTGAAGCTTATCCAGCAGACTAGCCACCTGCCAAGAAAAGCATAATTATGTGCCACATGCTCCTATAATACAACAGAAAACACATCCAGTGTATGGAGACGAGACCGATTTGTTATAATTCATTCAGCATATCACCTAGAGTAAAGAGACTGGTTCTTTTTCTACACTGTAGTGCTTTCTATTACCACTCACACTCCAACAAACACATCAGAGAACAACTTGGGGTTCAGTATCTTGCCCAAGGATACTTTGGCATGCAGACTGGAGCAGCCAGGAATTGAACCACCAACCTTCAAGTAAGTTGATGGCCAGCGCTACCTTCTGAGCTACAGGCAGTGACTCTGCTCGTGGGGATTTGCATCTTTTTGTAAGTTTTATTTGGATTAAACCAATGTTTCCTACAGTTTATTTCCTCATGTCTATCTTATAACCATAGTTGGATTGTTTCTAACTGTTTCAGGTGCACAAGTGGGTGATGAGAAAAAAAAGCACCTGCACATGTGTAGTTAAAATCCAGTGTAGCATTACCTTCTCACTTCTGTGCCATGTTTGATATTTTCTTTATGATTTTTTTCATTTAAAAAGCACTTTAATGACAAAAAAAACATAAGGCCATGCACCTAATCTTGTATTATGATTCCATGTGCTTTAAGCATTCACTGGATGAAAGGATGGAAGTTGAATTTTGTTATGAACATAGCTAAGGGAAGCTGTCAAGAGACATGTAGATAAGTTGTCAGATTTGCTGCTCTGTCATTTATGACATTGGTCCTGTTTATATTGACGTTGGTATTTACTGCCAGTTTTCCTGGTGAATATACACTTGCAGTCAACTGAGTCACTTGAGTTCTCTGGATTCATGAATGAATGTTCCATCTTATATAAAGCTTAAAACATCTGCAAAAACCATACAGGGTTACATTAGTTTGTCTGAATATTTTGGCACAGCAACTCTGATGTCTAGCAATTATTTTTAAGGTTTAAGGTTTTGTTCGCAAATGTGTATTTTTGGACTGGACCAGGGTTATAATAGTTTTGGATTTTACATTTTAGTTTAGTTTTAGTTAGTTTTTACTTTTTTTCTCTAATTCATTTAGTTTTAATTAGTTTTCAGAGCGGTTTTCCTCGTTTTTATTAGTTTTAATTTTTGATTTTATGCTTAGTTTTAGTTAGTTTCAGTATTAGTTTTAGCATTTTCATAGTTAATCAGGCACCCTTTAAAGAAATCTATTCAACAACCAGCTGTTCACAGACAGCAGCACTACATGCTAAATGTGTCCAACATTAAAGACACACATGAACACCAACAGGGAGAAACAAATAAAAATATGAACTCCAAAACTCAATAAATTCTACAATAAACTCCAATAAAGTTCAGCGTCAGTGCAGCAGATTAACAACACCTACATGTGGTGTTTGACACAAACTCTTTGAAGGGGTCAAAGGTCAAATCCAGCTGCATCCTGATGTTCTCCACCTGAAGCTGCTTCTGTTTTGGAGCTAGCTTGGTTAGATCCTAATTAGACTTCAGGGTCTTTGCGGCCTCTATACAACCTACGGAAGTGGCCGACCTCATGTCCGCATTTATGCATGTGTAGCTGGATTGTGTGTTAATTACCTTGTGGTTTTGTGCTGGTGTTTTTTGGTCCTCACTTTTTGTGCTCAGTTTTTTGGCTGCAAACATATTTGTCCCTGTTTTTTCATTTTCTTCATTCCCTCACATCCATTCCGATAGTTTCAGCAGTCTCCCTCCAGGAATTTTCTGACATTTGTGAGTCCTTATATTGATGCTTTGATTATTATTCCTGATTGTCATTATCTGACTGATAAAGTAGTCGCAAACGCACAAGGACTAAATGTTGCGGGCTGCGTGGACCCAACGAGTAGTCACGTTTCTCGGAGGTGCGCCAGGTTAGCTCGTAGGATGAGAGCGGTTTCCGTAGCTGCCCTGTGTGCGCTTCTCAGCTGGACTTTGATGTTGGTGTTTTTTTCCTGACTGAGAAGTGTTCCACACATTTTTCATCATCCACAACAACACACTTGCTGCTATCTGTGCTATTTATTATTTAGTAAAAAAAAAAAGTCCATATGGGACTCTGCTGCTTTCTCTGCAGAACGCTGCCATTACTTTGAGGAGCAGCGTGGTGTGTGCGCGCACGCACACGGTTGCCCGATGGCGCTCCCAGCTTAAACTCGGAGAGCGGAAAAAATGATTTCATATCAATCCACAAGGCTTTAAAAAATGACAATACCTATAATTTCAGTTAGTTTTTTAAACTCACAATTCAGTTTTAGTTAGTTATCGTTTTTTCCTTTTAATTTGTTTTTATTTATTTCAGTTAACGACAATGTTTTTTTCAATTTCAGTTTTTGTTATTTCGTTCGTTCTCGTTAACTATAATAACCCTGGATTGGACATTACTTACCTTGGGCACAAGGCTCTGAAAATCAGCTGAGCCTGAGATGCAGTTCCTCCCTGAAAAGCCATCACTAGATCGGATACACTGAAGCAGCCTCTGGCCTTCCTGGTCTAATTCCTCCACTGGAGCCTTTAGCACCTACAGGAGAGTGTATGATTTATTTCGATGGCTTTGCAGTGTCTCTGTGTGGAGTTTGCATGTTCTCCCTGTGTCTGCGTGGGTTTCCTCCGGGTACTCCGGTTTCCTCCCACAGTCCAAAGACATGCACTTACTGGGGTTAGGTTAATTGGCTACTCTAAATTGCCCATAGGTGTGAGTGTTGTCTGTCTCTCTGTCTTGGCCCTGCCACAGGCTGGCGACCTGTACAGGGTGTACCCTGCTTCTCGCCCTATGTCAGCTGGGATAGGCTCCAGCCCCCCCGTGACCCTGAACAGGATAAGCGGAAGAGAATGGATGGATGGATGGATGGCTTTGCACAGTTCAAACATATATAATGGTAGGAGAACTTTGAATTCTGTTAGCTTTAGCCCATCTTGATGTGATGATAATGTTTTTGATTATGTCTGCAGTTTGTACTGGACTTGTCCTGGTAGTCACTCACCTTTTTCTTAAGTTGTGTGTGCTCCTCTATCAATCGCCGAGACCCCTCCACATCTGCAGGAAACTCCTTCTTAGACAGGAGCTCCTGCAAAAGACAGGAAAATGTGGTCATATCAAGATTAACAGTTACTTCAATTCTTTGAACCCTTGCTGCCCCACCTGTAGATCTTCCAGTTTGGACAGCAGGTGAACAGCATTAGACATGAACTCCTCCAGTGACACCCTGAGCTCCATCCACTCCTCATGGTTGTAGTCCAGTGAGCCTTCAAAGTCATCTGTGAGCTGGGAGGGATCCACTAGCTTGGCAAGACCTTCAACTGACACCATGTTGGTCTGCTCACACAAACATACATTAGTGGTAAGCTTTGAGTACATGACTGTACTGAACTTAATGTACCTAGTGTAGTGTAGTGACTGCAGTTCCCATTCAAAATTTGTGCCATATATTGAATGTTTGCAGATCTCAGATGAGCAGTGGCAAAATTGTCACATGAATACATGCATATACCATAATGACAGAGTCTAGAAAATGATGACTCCTGGAATTATTTAAAATGAAGCATTTGTGCAGCCAGCACTGCTGCCTCATAGCAAGAAGGTCCTAGGTTCGATTCCACCTTGGCCAGGAGGCTTTCTCTTAACATCTTCACCCTGCCAGTTGCCAGATACCCTGCTGGGATAATAAGCTGGCCAAAGGAGGAGATAGAAGCCACTGACATCAAGACATGAAAGCTCCTTACCATCCATGGAGGGTTTTACCCCATATTCAGCACCTTGAGACTGTACGCTAAGAGGAAGGAAGGAGGCCAATGACTAGTGTGTCAGAACCACTATCCAAGATAACACAACAAAGATTCATGGGGAGATGGCCACAAATGATTGTGTGCTAAGTGAATACCTTATGCAGCAGAAACCCAAGAAAGAAGAGGAGCAAGAACAAGAACCATCATGAAAGGACAGGCCCTTGCAAAGCACATACCACTGGCAGATAGAAGAAGTGGCTGAAATCAAAAAATCCTAAAAATAGCTGGACAAAGCTGGGCTGGTAACTAGCACAGAGGCACTAATCATGGCACAGGAACAAGCTCTAAGTGCAAGTTCAACAGAAGCTGTGTTCTACCACACCAGGCAAGACCCCAGGTGCAGGCTGTGCAGAGATGCCCCTGAAACAATCCTGCACATAACAGCATGGTGCAAAATCCTAGCATGCAGGGTAACATGGAATGGAAGTACCAAAGTCAAAATGGGATATGCCCCCAAGGGTGATTGAGAATAATCCTGTGAGATTTTCAGATAGACAGATAAACTGGTGATGGTGAACCAACCGGACATAGTAATGGTGGACAATCAGAGAAAGAAAGCCATAGTAATAAATGTAGCACCAACAAGTGATAACAACAGGACAAGAAGATCAAGAAATACCAAGGGTCAAGAGAAGAGCTAGACAGCCTATGGAAGTCGAAGACAACAGTGGTCCCCGTGGTAATTGGAACACTCAGGGCAGTGACCCCAATACTGGGGGAGTGGCTCCAGCAGAATCCAGGAACAACATCTGAGATCTCTGTTCAGAGGACACTCTGGTAGAGGCTCTGCATTGTGATTCAGAGCTCTATTGGTGCTCCATTTACCTCAGAAGATGGATGTTGAATCTGGGAGTGAGGTCACTCCAGAGTTGAGAGCATTCCAGAAGTAAAGTTGGAAAAATAAGGAAAAGATTATTTGGTTTGCTCTTTACCATTACTGGCAACACAGCACAGTGCTTGTTTTTTTTTGTTTGTTTTTTTCCCACTTAAAAACACTGCTGCAGTTCACTCACACATAGAGCCTGGCTCTGCATACGGCTTATTTAGTAAGTCCCAAATTAAAAGTTTTAGAGTTTTACACAGTTTTACTACATTCACAACTGCAATCTTGGATTGCTAAGTCAGGGTTCACAGGGATGCTCCAACTTTTCAAGATGGAATTCTTATTTAAGGGGGCATTCCTGTGGAAAATTCTTGGAAATTCCAAGTTCTAACTTCAACTGGAATTCACTAAAAATTTCTGAAATATGCAGCTCTTAGAGGCGTGTACAACATTGCAAACACACACAGGATATGTTCCAATAGTCCATTTTGCTTAGGAAGGTTCCTAACTAATAGAAGTAAGCTGGAAGTATCTGCATGGTGGTCATAATAAGAGCTGTTTGAATTCTCCAAATGCTAAGTAAAGGACCTTCAGTTACACTGGATCATTTTTGCAGCAGAAATTTATAAGAAAATGAGAGATATTCAATTTTATAAGCCATGGGGCAGATTTACAAAATTGAACAAATTATTGTGATGCCACAGTTGCAGTGCAATCTACTAAAAGTGTGATATAATTTATATACAAAGACTTTAGTGATAGCCAGCACTCTACCAAGACAAGAGCTAATTAGTGGCTCGAAGCTAGGGAAGGTGATATTGTAAAGGTACAACAGCTTTCAAAAATCCTAATAAAACTATATTTAGTAATTGTTCTGATTGCCAATAACAATACTGGGCTACCTCATTACTCAATTTGCCACGCAACAACAGGTGCAGTAACTGGATAGTCGACTAAACTAATTGAGTTAGTAATTAACTTTACCCAACATCACACTGGCTATTTCATGTAAGGAATTGGCCTTTTCTTGGATCTATGCCATGTTGGTAAGGCTAAAGCTTCAGTCAGTGGTAATAAACAGCTTGGTGTGGTTTATGAATGCTAATCTAAGTTGAAATGCTTTTCAGGAGAACAGCTTACAGTGATTTTAGTCTTTAGAATAGTGGCTAAGAATGAAAGGATGTAAAAATCTGACAAATTTGACATGACAAAATGGCAAATGTGACATGACTTGAATTAAATTTTAGTGTAGTATCTTCACTGTGAACATATTTTTGCCTTGTAGCATTTTATTATTTCTTTGACTGATCAAGACTGTGTTGGATAAAACACTCAAAACCCACTGACCTCAAAGGAGAACTTTGCACTACCAAAGTTTGTCTTCTGTTTCTGCCAAAAGTTGTCCGGTTTGATGATGAGCGCCACACAGATCTCAGCTGGGAAAAACTCCTGCAGTGTCTTCAGCAGAGGCTTGATCAGCTCCCACTTAGAACCACGCATGTCGATGATGACAGTAAAACCACGTTTGCACACATCCTCGCTGGTGGAATAAATGGAAGCAAGATGTAAAGGATGCCAGATGGAAGAGGCAGAGGGGATGGCAGAGAAGGGCAATAGAGATGTTCAGAAGAAATGATGCAAAAACAGAAAATTAGTAATTAGTATTGGTGTTTCATCTACGACTGTTACATGAGACACGAGACAGTGAACCAGTCAATGCAGTGGTCTGGCACTGAGCAATGACTATGTTTCAAAAGAATCAGAATGTGAGATGTTGTCCAATCACAAACTACCCAGTTCCACTTGTGGTTTGCCCACAGACAGGGGGTGTCTGAGATTGCATAATTTTTTTCAGTGGTTTTTGAGATTTAGTATGTTTCATATTCAGAAGTTAGTTTGTTTAGCAGCGGATCCATTCATCTTGTTCTTTCGCTCATCCAGGGCCAGAGGCAGCAGAGAAAACCAGACCTCCCACTCCCCAGCCATCTCCTCCAGCTCATCCTTCAGAACATCTGGGCGTTCCCTGGCCAGCCGAGAGATGTAATGTCTCTAGCATGTCCTAGGTCTGCCTCAGGGCCTCCTCCCGGTAGGACATGCCGTGTACACCTAACCCAAAAGGTGCCCAGAGGCATCCAAGTCAGATGCCCAAACCACCTCAACTGGTTCCTTTCGGTGTGGAGGAGTAGCGGCTCTACTCTGAGCCCCTCTCGAGTGACTGCACTCTTTAACCTCTCTCTAAGAGAGAGGTCAACTACCCTTTTTCTGCATATGGACATACAGCTCCAATTTCTATGATTTTGTTTTCCTCTCCACAGGATGCCATGTTCTAACTATTGAGTTCAGACTTTATTTTACATGGCCGGCTAGTATGAGGTGTAGGCAACCAATGCTATTCTAGGGACAGCATAGTTAGGGGACTGGGATTGATTTTTATTGCTTGAAATTAAAATAAGTTAACTTAAGACTGGAAAATGATTTAGAAAGCCATCTGCTGATATTTAGAAAATGACACTACTGAGTGATGATTAACATAAGCGTCATTCTTGTGCTTTGACTCACAACTGTGTTCTTTTTGGCAGAGGAAATAACAACAAGCAGTAGACTAAAGCAGACTTTTAAAGTGTGTCAATGAAGTTAAATTTTACTTTAAGAAAGGCTTTTTCCTCTGGTCATTCATGTTGCACCGGCCAGTGGTAAGAACTGCTGTTTCAAATCAGCTTAAACTGAAAATCTAATCTATATTAAAACAGGCTAGCTGCAAATGTGACAATACTGCCAATTTGGATAGTGACTGGGACAAGTCTGTGCCTGATCCTTGGTTGGTTTCCTCACTGATTTGCATTTAACATCCTCAGACTGTGTTAGGGCTCACAGACTGGTTCCTGACTGCTGCAAACACTGCAGCATTCATGCTGATGCAAATCAAACACTGGTTTTTGTCTGCTGCTGTGGTGTAGAAGCAAGAAGCAGCTCAGTGTGGACAGCATTGAAGCACTTGACATTGCACTCCACCCTCCAGTCCTTCCTTGAGTGCCTGTCGCACTTGAGTCTAGATAACTAAATGGTCCTAATGGAGTGGCTACTGGAAAGATAACAGATGAATGTGAAAATGAACATACTTGTATGTGTGTGATGGCAATGTGAGTACCTGGGAACAGTAGACAGGTAGGTTACCAGCCTTCTCAGGTCCTCAGCTTTTATTCGGTCATGGTTGCTCCTGGCAGGAAATGTCAAGATTGGGCCGCCTCTTTTATCTCGCCCACCTGCAAGTACATGCACAAGAAAAATCGTGAGACCACAATACATGTAAGAGACTTAATTTGAAAGGTAAAATCTTCTATTTTTTTTAAACAAGGCATATTTAGCATGTGACTAAATGCACACTACTCCTTAGTAAACACTGTGGATGTGAAGAGGTTATCAGCAGTACGTAGCTGTAGCAACAAAATTAATTATAATAGTTATAGTAGGTAATCTTTTAGCAGCAGTAGTTTGTAGTAGTGTTGCTGTACTCGAGACCGCTTTTTGATGGTCTCGGTCTTGTCATGGACAAGACCGATCTCGAATACTACAACACTAGATAGTTGACTTTGTGGAACTTTCTCCCATCTCCCTACTACATCTCTGGAGCTCAGTCACAGTGATCTTTGGGTCAGGGTTATAATAGTTTTGGATTTTACATTATAGTTTAATTTTAGTTAGTTTTTAACTTTTTTTTCTCTAATTCAGTTAGTTGTAGTTAGTTTTCAGAGTGGCTTTTTTCATATTTATTAGTTTTTATTTTTGGTTTCATGCTTAGTTTTAGTTAGTTTCGGTATTAGTTTTAGTATTTTCATACTTAATCAGGTGCAAGATTCAAGGCGCAAAAGTGAGTTTGTAATGAAAACTCGACAAAAGATACCCTTTAAAGAAATATATTCAACAACCAACTGTTCACAAGACAGAAGCACTACATGCTATATGTGTATAACATTAAGGACAGACATGAACATCAACAGGGAGAAACAAAGAAAAATATGAACTCCAAATCCCAATAAATTCTACAACAAACTCCCAATAAACTTCAGCATCAATGCAGTAGATTAACAACACCTACATGTGGTGTTAGACAAAAATAAACTATTTGAATGAGTCAAAGGTGAAATCCAGCTGCATCCTGATGTTCTCCACCTGAAGCTGCTTCTGTTTTGGAGCTAGCTTGTTTAGAGGCTCCTAATTAGACTTGCAGGTTCTTTGCGGCCTCTGTACACAACCTACTAAAGTGACCGACCTCATGTCCGCATTTATGCATGTGCAGCTGGATTGTGTGTTAATTACCTTGTGGTCGCGTGCTGGGTTTTTTTGGTCCTGTGCCTTGCCAGAGTTCTGTCTCTGAGCTCCTTGGGCACTTCCTTCGACCTCATGATTCTCATTTGCTCTGACAGCACTGTGAGCTGTGAGGTCTTATATAGACAGGTGTGTGCCTTTCCTAATCAAGTCCAACCAGTTCAATTAAACACAGCTGGACTCCAATAAAGGAGTAGAACCATCTCAAGGAGGATCAGAAGAAATGGACAGCATGTGAGTTAAATGTGAGTGTCACAGCAAAGGATCTGAATACTTATGACCGTGTGATATGTGATGTTTTTCTTTTTTAATAAATTTGTAAAAATTTCTACATTTCTGTTTTTTTCTGTCAAGATGGGGTGCTGAGTGTACATTAATGAGAAATAAAATGAACTTTTTTTTATTTTAGCAAATGGCTGCAATGAAACAAAGAGTGAAAAAGAGGGGTCTGAATACTTCCCGTACCCACTGTATATATATATATATATATATATATATATATATATATATATATATATATATATATATATATATATAGAGAGAGAGAGAGAGAGAGAGAGAGAGAGAGAGAGAGAGTCCAATTAATTAATGCTGAGAATGTGTGCAACCCAACAGCACCATGTCAGTGGCTCAGAGTTTTACCAGCCTCATGTATATATTTACTGGCCTACAGTTGAAAAAAAGGCTTTTATTTTTGTATTTTTAAATATTAATATTTTATTTTGATTTTATATTACCCTAAAGCCACAAAAAAATGTTTCTGAAGCCTTGAAATAAATATGGTCTAGAACACTCCATGTCCCCCTTTAGACTCGCCCCTGCTTATTGCAGGTATCACTGCCATATAAAGTAGGACGGCTGCCATTAGCCTTTAGCAAGCTGCCTAATTTAAACATTGTTTTTAGAAGAAGTTAACAGTTCATCTGCATATTTGATTTTAACTTCTGTAGTTTTACTGTAGATTTTCCTAGTGTAAAACAAATGGAGGTGGACGGGAGCAGCTAAAAGGATTGCTTTTCTTCACATTGGTGCTTGTTGATCAAGTGGTTGATCAACTGTCAGCTTTTTCCCAGTCAAGTTTTTAATTGTGATTACAGTAAGAAGCTGCTGCTGTGTTATCTGTCTTTTTGTTGAAAAAGTGGGGCCTTTTAATAATTTTATTAGAAGCTGAAGAGTAAGAGCATAATTATATTGTCTTCACTTATATAAGTTTTTAACATTTTCTTAAAAAGTTTTGAAGAAGAAAATGTGTGACTGATGTACAATATTTTGATAAAGTGATGATTAGATTGCGACTATTACTGATATATTAATGTGTAAGATGCACTTGTTAAATACAAGTTTAAATGAGAAGGAAGGCCTCCCACAAAAGAGCCATAGGTTAAATTTGAGGGATAGTGATCAGATTAATGGCAGACACAATTCTCAAAGAACTGCATTCCCTCTGTCAGACTTGTGTTTTATCTTTGATTTAAATGACATATCAGATCATTTTACCAAGCGTAACTCAGAGGGAAACCCAGGCCTAATAATGATTACATTCAGCTGTGAGGTTGAAATGAACAACCTTGAACTTTGGGAATTTTGAAATAGTAGTTCCGTCATTATCACCACTCCGATTATCATTACCATTACATGAATGGATTTTTAATATTTTGTTAGTATTCGCTTAGCTGTTTGTGCTACAAAGGAACCCCTGCAGGTGCTGCCGCAGAGATTTCCAACTCTAACCTAAATGAGCTCAATTAAATCACCAAATTCTAACTCCTGCTGATTGCTGTGTCTCATAGCCAGTGAAACTTGGAAAAGGATGATAGCGATTTCAGAAGGTAACTTCTGAGGTACAACCATATAAATATAACTAACTGCTAACACTGGTATCCCTGCTGTCTCAAAAATTTGGAGTTGCCTGGTCAAAATTGAGACTCAAATCAGGTTGACATGCTTTGCCATGACCTTTGTTCAAGCTCGATAAACTTTCCAATGTGGCTGAATTAAAATAATTCTGCAGTGGAAAAGACTCACTGTCAGTTATCACAAACACTAGATTGCAGTTCTTGCTAGTGGTACAACCAATTATGTGTAGGTAGCAATCATTTTTTCACATGGGGCCAGATAGATTTTTTACCCGTTATAAATGAAATCATCATTTAGAAACTGCACTTTGCATTTACATGGGTCATGTTTGTCTAATATTAAAATTTGGTGATCTGAAGTATGATAAATATGCGGGGGAAAAAAAGAAAGAAAAAAGAAATCCGGAAGGGGACAAATGCACTATATTGCCAAAAGTATTCACTCACCCATCCAAATAAATGAATTTAGGCATTCCAATCACTTCCATTGCCACAGATGTTTAAAACCAAGCACCTAGGCATGCAGACTGCTTTTAGAAACATTTGTGAAAGAATTGGTCACTCAGCATTACTGTGATAGGATCCCTCCTGTGCAACAAGTCAAGTCATGAAATTTCCTCACTACTAAATATTCCACAGTCAACAGTTAGTGGTATTATAACAAAGCAGAAGCAATTGGGAATGACAGCAACTCAGCCACAAAGTGGTATACCACATAAAATTACAGAGCAGGGTCAGCAGATGGTGCATAGGTCGCCAACTCGAGTTAATTGCTACAGACCTCCAAACTACATGTGGATGTAGTGGTGTTAAGCATGTGGCCACTTGACTCTAGAACAAAGAAGATGTGTTCTCAGGAGTGATGAATCATGCTTCTCCATCTAGAAATTACATGGATAAGTCTGGGTTTGGTGGTTGCTGGAGTACTGTACTTGTCTGGCTGCATTTTGCCAAATATAAAGTTTGGTGGAGGGGAGGATTATAGTGTGGGATTGCTTTTCTGGAGATAGACTCAGCCCATTAGATCCAGTGAAAGAACACATGCCAAGACATTTTAGACAGTTTCAGCCATTCTTGTTCCAACATGAATCCACCAGTGCACAAAGGAAAGTCCATAAAGTCATGGATGAGCGAGTTTGGTGTGGAAGAACTTGATAGCAAAGGCAAATGAGTGAATACTTCTGGCAATGTAGTGTGCTTTTCACTTAACATTGTATATGATAACTTAGAAAACAATCTGCATTCTAACATGCTTATCCACATGTTGTGAGAGTTCATTTTAACCCAGCCCATGTTTCCCTAAACTTAAACAAGTTGTTTTGGTGTATAAACGCAACCAAATAGTGACCAAAAATAAAGCAAAATCTAAAGTCTAAAAATATTAGTAGACTGGAAACTATGTCTCCAGATTTTTTAGTTTTGGTGTTCTTTTGTATAGTTACGGCCAAAAGTTTTGAGAATGACACAAGAATTGGTGAAGTATAATGACAAGCATTTCATGAGTTTCAAATACTTTTATTGACAATTACATTAAGTTTATGCAAAGAGTCAATATTTGGTGGCCCTTTGTTTTCAAGACCTCTGCAATTTACCCTGGCATGCTGTCACTTCTGGGCCAAATCCTGACTTATATGCTACTTTTCCACTGCTGAGGTGCCGGTGCTCGTGCCAGTGCTGGTGTCAGTTTCAAAGAACCGGCAAAAACACTTAAGAAGGGGCCTGCATTTCTGCCGTCCTTTGTGAACTGATCCTTTACGTGTGAGTGTGGGTGGGTCCTCCTCTGGACAAGGAAGCTGAAAGGCACAAACGTGGTCCCCTTTTTTGTGCTGCAAACACATTTTACGGTCCAAACAAAACTACTGCAGCATCTGTGTGCAGCACAGAGGTAAACACAGACAGCGATGCATGAGCAAGACAGACAAGTACGCAGCTTTGCGTCCTTTCATCTGTGATATGAACTGACACAAAGCAGCAAGTTTAGCGTCAGGGCCCAACCTAATTCACAGCTGTGAAAATCGCATCGCTTTTCTTGTGTATTACACACCGTGCAGTGGAATAGTGGTAGAAAACTTTACGTTGAGACGGCAGAGTCACGCCCTTCTGCCGCTTTCGTCACGCGTTCTTGGTTTGAGATCAGCCAGCTTGCCGGGACCCGAGTTGAACCCGTTTTTGGCCGAGTACCAAGTGCGCTCGTGGTGGAAAAGCCTCTGAACAGTTCAAATACTGGCACCGGCACCGGATACCCGTCGGATGGAGAACCGGCCATAGTAACCTATTCTTGTGTAATTAGTGCTTGGAGTTTGTCAGAATTTGTGGGTATTTGTTTGTCAATCCACCTCTTGAGGATTGACCATAGGTTCTCAATGGGATTAAAGTTTGGGGAGTTTCCTGGCCATGGACCCAGATTTTCAATGCTTTGATCCCTGAGTCACTTAGTTAGGTGGGTGGTGAGGTCCCCAATGCAGGACACTTGACACAGTGTAAACTCAAAAGACCTCAGCTTTATTTGCTGGAAACATGGGAGGAACTGAACTGGGTGAGGCCAGCAGCATAAACTCAGGAACACAAATGGAAAACACACATCGACGAACACTGACGATGGCAAGGACGAGGATGCGACAACAAGCAGGTGAAGACACAGGACTTAAATACACGAGGGCTGATAAGGGAAAAAGACACATCTGTGAAATAAAGGTGAACAACAAAACACTAATGACACAAGGAGACTGGTCAAAACTAAATACAACTTAAAACGCTGGGTCAAAGGACCCAGGACCATGACACCATTCTTTATTCATGACTGTGTACTTAGGCAAAATTCTAAGCCCACTCCCTTAGATGATAAACAACCCCACACATGAATGGTCTTCGGGTGCTTTCCTGTTGGCATGATATAGAACTGATGGTAGCACTCACCTTTTCTTCTACAGACAATGATTTCTCCAGATGCTCCAATCGGAAAGGGGCTTCATTAGAGAAAATGACTTTACCCCAGTCCTCAACAGTCCAATCACTGTACTCGTGCCCAGTAGCTGAAATGTGATTAGATGGGCAGCTTACCAAGTATGTTAAAACTGGGATTGAAATGTATTGGTTTGTCAAGGAACAGGTAGCAACTAGTGCTATCTGGAGACATGATGTTTCCTTGAGACAAGTGTTATTTGAGTGTGTAGATTTGTGGTCAGAAGTTTATATACACTCATTTTGGGCATGAATGTCATGGCCGTTTGGGCTTTTAATGATTTCTTTTAACCATTCTTTTTTCCAGGGTCGAACACACCCACCCACCCACACACACACACACACACACACACACACACACATCTCAAGAAAACATATGCTTACATGTTCCTGAGAAAATCAACACATTTCAATCACAGTTCTAACATACTTGGCCAGAGGCCCTTCTGCTCATACACTGCTCAAAAAAATAAAGGGAACACTTAAACAACACAATATAACATTCACATGCTGTTGTGCAAATGGAATAGACAACAGGTAGAAATTATTGGCAATTAGCAAGACACACTCAATAAAGGAGTGGTTCTGCAGGTGGGGACCACAGACCACTTCTCAGTACCTATGCTTTCTGGCTGATGTTTTGGTCACTTTTGAATGTTGGTGATGCTTTCACACTCGTGGTAGCATGAGACGGACTCTACAACCCACACAAGTGG
>JAMQGT020006766.1:0-40000 GCA_024447675.2 Pterophyllum scalare
ACTAAATGGTCCAGTGTCAATGGAAGAGAGAGGTGGAAATTTACCAAGGGCCATAAAACATTCCTCTTCCTATTCCAAACCTGGTACTTATATTAGCAACAACGCAACTCAACCACCAAGTGATCAAATAATGATTCAGGTATTTTATTCAAGTTGCAGCTAATGTGGCCTCAAACCTCAAGCCTGCTGAAGACATGCGGCCCAGGCCAAAAAGAGCTCACTCACCAAATTGTAAAGCCCACCCACGGATTTTGGTGACATTCCTTCAGGCGCCTCTTCTAACATCACTTGGGGCTTTGTATCAGACATCCCAGTAGCGGAAACGTTCATGTTTTTTTCACATATGCTGTAGAACAATCAGTGCATCCCCTTTACCCAGGTGGCTCAAGATGTTTTTCTCATTAAAAAAAATTTTTATTTGAAAGGAATATTCAGTGATGCTGAGGACAAATATTAGATTATTTCTACTGGCATTTTTAAAATGGCACATTCATCACCTAGTTAAGGAGAAATTGCAACACTGACAGTGGGGCCCCTTATTGATGTTTCTTCAATCTATCAACAAGGATAAAATTAAACTCAAAAGTTCATTTTAACTTTAATAACATCAAACAGTAACATAACGTTGTTGTTAATAAAGAAAGATTACAGTTTCTACTGCAAAATGTTAAGAATAATAAATGTTAACCCTAATTCTAAATCCTCACTCCTTCCCCTCCATTTTATTAGCTGCAGTGTAGGGTAGGTCACTGTGTAGTATTTGGTTTGAGAATGGAAGGGTAGTGGTCACCCAGCTCTCCAAATGGAACCTGGAGGTTCCCATTTGTCATTATTGAGTCCGAGTCTGAAATCAGACCTCCAGTCATTTGTCACTGCAAGTCACATTTTTTTCCATTTTATACATTTATTTTTTACTCTCATATTAGTATTTGTTATTAAAAGTGAATATAACTGCATGTGCACAACAGCCCATATGGGCTAAGCTGAAAATATGCAGCTTCCCTGCGGAGTTCTCATCATCAGTGCTGCTAACCAAAATACATTGTGTGTATTGACATTGTGTCAAACCAAGTGCAACAACATCAATGTATCCCTGGAGAGACAAAACTGTCTGAGAGCTCATAATTATCTCCACTTTCAAACTTTATTACATAACCCCTATCTTCCCTCTGGATCACTGCTAATGTAAACACACTGGATCTGGCCATAAAAATTACCTCTGAGCAACATGGTTACTTTTTCTTCATGCTAACATCCAAGATGGGTATATAATACTGTATGCATGTGCACATGTGTGTCTTCATCTTCATTCGTGTAGTCTGGCAGTAAGTGAGCTGGTAAATTTAATAACAAATCCAAATTATCTACATCCTGAAATTAAAGTTGTGTTATTGATGTCTCCAGGCGGCAAATCCGGACATTTTGAAACACCGCAGCAAAGCGAATCATTGAATCCAATTTCATTCATTCCTACAACAGGAAGGAAACTATAGGAAAAAGGCAGGCCATATTCTCTTAATTCCTAGCTGTTCTTTTGTAAAACTGATCTAAAATTTGCACTGTAAGCTGAGCAATTATGAATAACAGAACTAAAATCAATACTTCATCAAAAGCCATGGCCATAAATAAAGGTTGTGCAGCAACACGTGTGTTGAGTGTTTTTCTTTTTGTTTTGTTCAAGTCAGTTTTGTTCTGCTTTAAATACCCAGTGATCAGTAGCCAATCATCTTATGTCATCATATTATGAAGGCAGGTAGCTGATGTCTGAGCACTCTCATGTTCTCCTGACAGCAAGCGCACATCTCATTTCCTTGTCACCTGACTTCCATAACTGTTGCACATATGAGTTGTTTAATACATAGTTAATGATACACAGTTGCTTGTGGTGCCAAAAACCTTTAAAGGGATCAAACAGGCTCTTTTTATAAACTAGAATTTTTTACATGCATAATGAGAGTACTTCCTTACTGTGCATATATTTATTCCAAACATGATTATAAATCACCTCTGAAAATATGCATCTCAGTCCTAAATTCATAAGCTGTGACCATTCTGCAGTTCAGTGCTTCAGCTGTTTTTGATCAAACTCAACATGGCACGAATTCAAACAAAACAAACAAAGAAACACCCCTGTAGACCTGTAAACTTCATCCATCTTTTAAACTTTACTACATGTAGGACACTGAGATTTTTGCTGTTACTGGACTGGATTTCTTCTGGCCTTAGAAGATCCAAAAACAACCTACCTTTACTTTCTTGTTCATTTAAAACTGGATGCAACAATAGCACTCATGGCAGCTATGAAGATAATCTCCCAACATTTAAAAATATGAGTGATAAATTGTTAACACTCAAGTGCTTTTTGTTGCTTGGATGTTTACAGATTTTTTTCTGAGTTTCCAGCTTCATAGGGTCACCTACCCAGAACATGCAGACTCCACACAGAAAGGCCTGAGCCAGATGGTGGATCTGAACCCAAGACTTTCTTGCTGTGAGGCAATAGTGCTAACCACCATGCCACTGTGCTGCGCCAGCTGCTTATTACTAAACAACATTACTGGTGAGACAGGCAGGATTGGCAACATAAAATATCAGATGGTATCACATATCTTATGACATCACTCTGATAATTTTTCCCAGTGCCAGACTAAATGACCCACAATTGACCATGTGGGTTGCTGAAAAGGAGGGATTGGTGCAGTGTCATATTCTGCACTATGCTTTAGTGAACAAAGTGAGAGGCTAGTTGTTAATGATGCAATTTGATAACTATCAACATTTTTGGGTAAAGACAACAACTGGCAGGCAGCAGAATAAAGCCATGTTCACTACATACTTGTTATTTGCTTGGTGGTGGAGGCATACAATCACAAGGTTGCATCCAGAAAATGAAGAGCAAACAGTGAGTGTCTATCTCAAGACTGCAACAGGAGGTCCATATGAAGTTCACAGTGTCTGTCCTGACATTTGGAAGCAGGACTTGGATAATGATGTCTCCACCCTGGACTCTGAGTACAAATGATGACAAGCTCAAAATGGCAGGCAAATATAAATATATCTGATAGGCTTCCAGCTGGTTTCACCTTGTTTTAGGATATATCCATAGTCCACAGGTCAATTACAAATTGAGTGACAGATTATTTTCTCACACTTTTTAACCATCCAGTTGGGTTTTTGAGCAAATGACTATTCAGTTCACAGACTCTGCCATTACTAAAAAGTGGAAATGAAAATCGTGGTACGTCATGTCACAATCTATTATTTTGACAAGGTAAAGACAGATTGTCTGACATAAAAGAAGAAATGTGTACAGAAGGTAAAATTCATCAGACCTATTAGATATGCTTTGATGAGCAAATGGAAACCATCCATGTTCAATGAACCTCAGTATTCCTAGAAGATCACACCGCAATTACTGTGTGTCTGAACTTCTGGCTGATCAGTCTTAGAGGTGTGTGCAGCAGGGATGTGGGCAACCACAACAGAGATTCTTTTCATCTGAAAATATACCATGAAGAGAGGATAAGCTCAGTGTAGTTGAGCTCAAACACTCGTGTAACTTTCGAATGTAGCATGAAATATTTCAGAGAGAAATAAGTTGTATAAAAACTAGAAAATGCATTTCCTGAAGAAAAAAGGACCTCAAAGCTAATATCGCCATCACTTTAAATGCAGCATAATGACCTCAGAAAAGCAGCATTTACTATACAAAAAAGGTGTGAATGCACAGCTGCAGATTACAGCTCATACACACCATTTCACCATGAACTATGTTATGTCTGCATCTCATTAAACAGAAACCTTTAGTGGTTAGTGAGCATGATCCCCCAATAATCCGTGCGCACACAGCTAGCTTCATACTCATGGATTAAGCTTAGTAAGAAACTAAAAAGTATTCAATGAATAATATATACATTCGATGTATAAAAGAAGTAAATGACAACTTGATGATATTTTAGGAATCAGTTTAGGAAAATCCTAAAAAAAATTTAATAAAACTACATAGTTGGCAACAAGCCTCAGAATGGTCCATAGGGTAATCCAGTATTACAGACAGACAAGAGCAGAACAAGACTATATACGTCCAATCAAGGCTGAAAATTCCCTGCAGAGAACATCAAGACAATGGGCCTCATTCACAAACAGTCCATATGTACAAATCTAAATGTTGGCATTCCAGTGGAAACACTTTGGAAAGCTACAACTTTTCTGGCTTCCTCCTCGGACACCATTGTTTCAGTTTCTTCAGTGGGACTTCCTCCTGCTGTCTTGCCTTACTGGTTTCTCCACTTCTCCTTGAGGTAAATGTGTTTCCATATAAAGAGAAATGGAGTGTGGTAGTATGCAGATTACACAAGCCTGTCACTGATTCAACATAAGCCTAACAGTAAGGACAAAATAGGCCAGTGTGCATGTTTAATGAATCCAGTAGTAATTTTGTGCACACACTTTTTTGCACAGGAAAAAACTTTTCTAACTAAATATTATTAAATGAGGCCCAGGGTCTCCCATTTCTTTCTTATTTCAGTTTGATATAGACTATATGGACATTTGTGCAAGGATGGGTCGTTCTAAAGAGCTCACTGAATTTGAGTATGATGCTGTGATAGGATGCCACCATTGGAACAAGCCAGTTCCTGAAATTTTTTCCCTCCTCAATCAGCTCTAAGTAATATTGCAATCTGCAAGCATTTCTAAACCATAGCACCTAACAATGAAGTGGCAGATCACGTAAAGTTACAGAGCGTAGTCCACGGTGAGACACTTAGTGCATAAAATTTGGCAGGGCTATAATGACTCAGTAGCTGTAGAGTTCAAAAACTTTTCTGACATTAATATCAGCACAAAACTGTGCACAGGAAGTTTCATGGGCTTCCATGGCTCTGCAGCGCCTGCAGGTATAATCTGTAGGTGGCTCATTACTTTTGTCCATAGAGTGTTTATGTAGAGATCAAAATTAGAAAAACAAGATACATTTTCCTTAAAGTCAAAGTTACTACATATTCCAATTTAAAATGACTCTAATGTCAGTAGGAGGGATGTATGTCAATCATTATTTCAGAATTTCAAAATATGAGAAGTTAGTTGTTGCAAGAGCCTAATTCATAGAATATTCAAAACATTACTTTTCATGTCATTAAGATCACTGTAGCTTGAATTGCTTGCCAATTCTCTCTTGAACGAGTTAAGGTTCTTTCTTGGCATAAATTGTCTCACCACCTGGAAGAATTTGGACTGAAAGTCCACTCTGCAGTGGCCAAGCCGGGGTCGGCGCCAGTGCATAAGGACTGGGCAACCAACTCTGACGGTGGGGAATTTGGCTCACTCACTTTGCTGTTTCATAAAAGAAATAAACTATGACAGAGGGGCATACATTCATACTGTCACTTATATGCACATTGGAACTTGAACACAAATGTATGTCCAATAAAGAGAGGTTATAAATGAAGATACACAGTAGGAATCCCATTAAATTAAATTCAAAACAGTACAGCAAACTAAACCTATACATTAGGCCACCTGAATTAACTACACAGCAAATTTTAAAATGCAGCCTATTCTAAACTATGTCTTGAACTGGTATGTACAAGTACAATTACAAATACAATTTATGTTCTAGCATATTGTACAAAGAGGGTATGTTTTCTCAAGTTGTGCAAGTGGATTAATGAACTCACCAATTCCATTACAATCTTTGAGTGAGATGAATTTCTTAAAGCTAGCCTCTTTTCAGTTCCAAAGAGACATGGAGATACTGTAGCTTCTGAAGTCTGACTTGCAGAGACCCATCTCCAAAATCATCTGGGTCAAGGGTGCACTAGGCTGCTATTAGACTACCACAAGGTGAAGTACAGGTAACGGCTGCATCAGACAGTTTCATGTCACTACATAGAAATTATTCATTCACAAAGACTTCTTTCATGCAGCTGGAACAAAGAAGAGCCCCACCAGCACAAACAGGACCCTGACACTCCCCTGACATAGCAGCAGACATATGCACCTTCAATAACAGTAATGCTGTTAGCAAAGTGGATGTTTTAGTTGATCGATTTCTGTGTTTGATTGAATAAATGTTGAAAAGGATGAAAAAAAATGGTGTAGGAAACCTGCAAGGAGCAGTTTTCTAACTATCAGATATCATGTATCCGTATCCATTCAGTCTGGCTTTCAAAAAGCATCAAAACACTGCAAACCTCTGTCAGGGGTACAGCTTTAAATGTCTTCAGTGGAACTTTGACTGTGATAGTGTATTGTTTTATTTGCAGGGTTTGTTTTTTATTCAACCACCTGCATGCAGGCACATCAACCTTGCTAACTATAGTGTCCGTAGAAGCACTGCTTGGATCTTCTATAAATGGTTTCACAGAAAGGAAAAAAAAAAAGACAGAATTATGTTCAAATGCAGTTTCAGTGTCTTAGGCTAGCTCTTTTTCCATTTTACACTAAAAAAGTGGGGTCGGATTGAATTGATTTCTCTTCCTGCGAATCTGTAAAGTTTTATTTCTGTGTTTAAAACACTGAAACCCCTAACCTTGCATTCCTGTCGACTCCAGTGTGACTTCATATAAATGAGCAGTCTTGACGTCAACGCACGGGTAAAAGAGGACTGTGAGGTGGGGGTCTCGAGGAGTGTAAGACTCGCAGCTAGAGCGCACAGATGCAGCTGCCGGCTTTCGAGGGGCTCATCCTCCTTCTCCATTTGGAAAGAAAACTTAGTGTCTGCACATTTTCTGGAAACTCGCCTGCGCGCCTTTTCCACTTTTTCACTCCAGTCTGACCAGTTTTGTCCCCTGTCTCAGTTCAAACCTTTACCTTTTCTTCTCATTAAGTGGGCAGCACAGCAGCATGGAGCCCTACACGGTCCCCGGAGCTCAGCTCTCCCTGTCCGACCTTTACTCCGTCATCCCCTTTAATGTCACCCTCCCAGACGAGGAGAGCGACTTGATGGGCGACAGGCTGCAGAACTACACCGACCAGCAGAATCCGGTGAGGAGCGCCGGGGGTATAATCATAGCCATATCCATCACGGCGCTCTACTCCGTTATTTGCGTGGTGGGACTTCTTGGCAACATCCTTGTTATGTACGGAGTAGTCAGGTAAGCACTGTCATATTTTAATAATGTAATGAGTGTGTTGCTGTTGATAAGAGCAACAAAACCCATTACTGCTAAATTCAAAGCTTAATTTGGGGTTCAGCGCTCAAAATGCACACTGATTTCAATTTAATTCAAATGTGTTATGCACGACGTTTTCTTCTATATCTCCTCAAGAGCTTATCTAAATACAAATTAAACTTAGGATTTTTGCGGAAATAAAGAATTAATGGAAAGATCCCAAACAGACTTTTTCAGGACACACAGGGTGTTAATATTGCAGAGTTACCAGCTAATTACACATGGACTTCCCCTTTCCCGCACTTTATTATGGTGTGTTGAGCCACAAGTGTGTGCTTGGACTGCACCTGCATTTGTGTGTGAAATATGCGCATACTGAACAAGAGAGCTAAGGTTCCCTGCATATAGCATGAGATTGCTTTTTCACTATTTATGCGTGAGGCAACAACACGCGCAAGTTTCATGTTAAAGATGGTTGTTTTGACTGACTCAGGTGTGTATCAGGTAAAGGGGGCTACTCTAGATAGTCTCTGTGAGCTCACACTTATGTGTGGACCATTAGCTACGCGCTCCTGTTCACTGCGTGTGAAGAGGAGCGCCTGGAGTGAAGTGGAAAACCTGCAGCTAGAACACATAAGGAAAAAGCATTTGCTCTCTTAATAAAAGTGTGTTATTTGCCATGGTTTTAAAATTTTATCTCAACATGTGTGTCTAAAGACTATATTATTATTATTATTATTATTATTATTATTATTATTATTATTATTATTAGTTGGCAGTATATTTGTCAGTCCAAGGTCACATTTTAAAAGCAAATGAATAAACCCTGCATTCACCTGTTTCCCTGAAAAGCTTCCCGGGTCCAACCTCCATGGTATGCTCTTCAGGGAAAAAATAAATAATGAGCTTATATTTTTACTGCAGCTCTGCTTGTCCTCACTTATAGCTACTAGTCCCAGACATTCTCTTTATGTGTTCCCCAGTATCAGCTGAAGTATTAATCAGGCCTGTTGGCTGGGATATTAAAGAAGCAGGTAGAATTAATTTAGGAAGGAAGGAGAAGGTGGGCTAAAATGGTGCGATTAGATATATAGCCTAGGTGTTGATCTTATTTCAGTGTATACAGGAAACAAAAGAAGACAGCAGTAGAGGGAATGCAAACAGAGGAAAAACTGAAATTGTGGAATTTATTCCTGTGGCAATCAAAACTGATACATATTCAGAGCTCTACCAGGTATTATCATAAAGGTGTCGGAGTGAAAAGACTGGGAAAAATAAGGCACCTTAAACACGAAGAGGAGTGAGGAAGGAGAGAGGTGGACAAAAAGGGATGGATGTGGAGTAAAGCAAAGTCAGCGAATAACGCTGCGTGCAATGATTCATCTGACGTTGACTCGTCACTGATGCCAAACAGCCCCCACAAGTCCAAGAGACAGGAAGCCCCAGCACATTAACCCAGTGAAAATGTATTGTCTCCTGTGGAACATCTGTAAACTCTGAAAGTAGTGAGTCTGTAAAAGAAAAAAAATACTGGAGTTGCCTTGAAATAAAAGTTTAGCATTCTCTAATGGTTGCTATTTATGTTCCTTTAGTCTTTAAACACTTCAAACACACTGTGGAATTATGATCTCATACCTGAAATAACAAATGGCTTAGGTGGATTTTTTCTGTAGTGCCCTCGTGATTGCAAAAATGGAGGCCTCAATGGCCAAGAAACCAAGAAGGGTGTTTTTAAACAGGGTTGCACAGGGTATGTGTGTGTGTATGTGTATGTGTGAATATTTAAAAGAAATAAAATCACTATAGAAACTTACGCTTCGAACACATTGGGCACAATTTTCGGGCTGCACCCCTGTGTCCTATTACAGATTTCTAATGAAATAAGGACACTTACTTATAGGATTGCAGTTTACTCTCTCTCTTTTTTTAAAGCAGCTTTTAAAAGGACTGATTTTAGTCACATGGGCTTCCTGTGATGAACCTGTAACTTTTGAATGTAATTCCCTCTGCTTCTGTGTGCATGATTTGCTCAGAAAAACACATGGACCTTTTGTAAGTACATCCACTGGAGGGCAGATTGTAGCCTAATCATCACTAACAGAAACAGAATAACATGTCCACTTGGTAGACAAACTCTGGGAGCTTTTCCATAATGTTTCATGTTGTGGAGATTTTTTTATATTAATTACACTGTAGAGAAACTGGCTTTAATTCAACCAGTGCCACAGCAGTGGATGCTGGAGAAATCGTCAGCTAATAGGAGGGAATGGAACTACAGTGGGTACGGAAAGTATTCAGACCCCTTTAAATTTTTCACTCTTTGTTTCATTGCAGCCATTTGCTAAAATCAAAAAAGTTTATTTTTATTTTTATTTCTCATTAATATACACTCAGCACCCCATCTTGACAGAAAAAACAGAAATATAGAAATTTTTGCAAATTTATTAAAAAAGAAAAACTGAAATATCAGACAAAGAAGTTGCCCCAAGGTGTTTTATATTGTAAGGTAAAGACCAAACAGTAATAAAGATAAAACCCCAACAACCAGACAACAACCTATGAGCAAGCACTTGGCGACAGTTTGAAGGAAAAACTTCCTTTTAACAGGAAGAAACCTTCAGCAGAACCAGGCTCAGGGAGGAGCAGCCATCCACCATGACCAGTTGGGAATGAGGGGAGGGAGACAGGACAGAAGGCACACTGTGGAAGAGAGCCAGAGATTAAAAATAACTAATTATTAAATGCAAAGTTGTTTATAAACACATCGAGAGTGAAAATAGGTGAATGAAGAAGAAACACTCAGTGCATCATGGGAAGCGCCCAGCAGCCTAGGCCTAGGAGGGTTCAGGGTCACCTGATCCAGCCCTAACTATAAGCTTTATGAATGAAAGTTTTAAGCCTAATCTTAAAAATAGAGAGGGTGTATCTCTCCCAAATCCAAACTGGGAGCTGGTTTCACAGAAGAGGGGCCTGAAAGCTCAAGGCTCTGCCTCCCATTCTACTCTTAAGTATCCTAGGAACCACAAGTAAGCCAGCAGTCTGAGAGCAGAGTGCTCTATTGGGGTGATACAGTACCATGAGGTCTTTAAGATAAGATGGGGCCTGATCAAGACCTTGTATGTGAGGAGAAGGATTTTAAATTAAATTCTGGATTTAACAGGGAGCCAATGAAGAGAAGCCAATATGGGAGAAATATGCTCTCTCTTTCTAGTCCCTGTCAGTACTCTAGCTGCAGCATTTTGAATCAGCTGAAGGCCTTTTAGCGAGCTTTTATGACAGCCTGATAATAAAGGATTACAATAGTCCAGCCTAGAAGTAATAAATGCATAAACATAATTTTCAGAATTACTCTGAAACAGAATGATTCTTTTAGAGCTATTGTGCAAATGCAAAAGAATCAGTTTGAAGGACATATACTGGTCAAAAATGACTCCAGGACTTCTCACAGTGTTACTGTAGGCCAAGGTAATGCCATCCAGAGTAAGTATCTGGTTAGACTGTATTAATTCAAAGTGGAGAGAAAGAGTCTAAATGAATATCAGTAGCATTGAAAGTAGCTTTACACAATGATGACTACTAGTTAAAGTTAAAGGAATACTCAGCTCAACAGAGCTCTGAGTTTTTGTCAGCCTGGCTACAGTGCTGAAGAGAAACCTGGGGTTGTTCTTATTTTCTTCAATTAATGATGAACAGTAAGATGTCCTAGCTTCATGGGGGGCTTTTTTATAGAGCAACAAACTATTTTAGAGGCTAAATGAAAATCTTCTAAACCAGTGAGATGCCATTTCCTCTCCAACTTAAGGGTTATCTGTTTTAAGGTGCACATTTGTAAGTTACCCCTCAGAGTCAAACATTTCTGATTTGGGCCTTTCTTTTTCAGAGGAGCCACAGTATCCAGAGTCGTACGCAGTGAGGATGTAAAAATAAAAACAAGAGTTTAGGTAGCTACTCTACATTGTGTCGACACATGGCATTGAAGAGCATATTCATCGAGGAATTATATCCTTAGACTTAGTTACAACACATTCAGAAAGACTTCTACTGTAATAAAACTTATTCCTCAGTGCTGTGAAATCCATTATTGTAAATTTAAATATTATGAAATAATGAGAAAAAAGCACAAGATCCAGAGTGTGATTAAAGTGGTGGGTGAGCTTATTTACATTTTAAGGGCAGCTAATTTAGTCTAATAATAGATTAAATGCAGTGTTGATTTGGATGTTAAATTACCCACTATAATTATTTTATCTGAACTGAGCACTAAAACAGATAAAAAGTCTGAGAAATCGGACAGAAACTCTGAGTAAGGACCAGGTGGACGATAGAAAGTTGTCTGGTTGTGGTGATCCATAACTGCTGCTAATCTTACTTTCTGTCCCCACTGTTCATATGCAGAATTGCATCTCATGGACCTGCAACATTATCAGAGGTGCCGCTTACTGCTAAGCAAGGCATGCAACTGCTTGGACGCTGGGCCAGTAGGGGGCCCCTGAGGTGCAAAATGTGCAATGTGCAAAAGTTTGTGATGACAGTGGAAGCGCTGACCTCCCTAACGGGGCCCTTCTTGACTCCCACTTCCATTGGAAGTGCTGTTTACACTGACTTGTCCATCAGTGTACAGTGAGCGGGACTAAATCTAGATGTAGTTGTTTGAAGAAAAAAACTGATGCAAAATTGCAGACAAATACTCGATTTACAGTGAAATATAAATCAAAGAATAACAGCAAATCCTTATCCTCATGAATTTTGAATTTGTTCCTTTGCTTAGATCCTTGGATAGAAACACAAACAAAGCCCATATTTCTAGCAGAATCCTGTATGCTTGTGTCATTGTGGACTGAGTACTGGTTTGTTGTGGCCTGAGAGGCTGTGTGCTGATGGAGAGCCTGACACTGTCACTCAAAGAGATGGTCCACTCGGTTACACAGGACAGGGCAGGATCCTTTTATCTTCCAGTGGTTTTCCACCTTCCTGCTGCCACACTGTTTCACTGTTTGTCACTGTTTGTGTGAAAGTGGACTCTTACTGAGCTGCTTCTTGTAGATTATTGTTAAATTTCCACAGAGACAACAGTTCTTGAAAGCATTCCCAATGCATGCATTGGATTTTCTGTTATGGTAACATTGTATTAAGGGCAAAATCTTAAGTTCAAGCAACAAAGCTTGTGAAAGACTTATCTTTACCAACTTGGATTCAAAATGTGGCTGCCAGTAGGACCATGATTGTATGGGTGTGAAGTCTGTTTATTTCCTGGTCAACATGGCAACTGCATCACTGCATCCCACGGCTTGTCTTGCATCTTGCACAGCAGCAACTGATGTCAGTGTGTGTGCAGCCTTCAGAAGAGAGTCAAGCCTGACTTTTGTGTGAGCACGGAAAGGACTGATGCAGTCACTCGGTACATCATAACGTCAAGCTGCACTGCAAGTGAGATAAAAGTCAAGGACTTATCTAAATATAAATTTTGAGTCTCTGTAGCTCAGTGAGAGCTAGTGCTGAGGTTATAAGAAAAATAAGGTTATACATTTACTGACCACTTTATTAGACACAGCTGTTCAACTACTCATCAATGCAAATAAAAAATCTGTCCATCACAAGGCAGCAACTCAATGTATTAAGGCATGTAGGCATAGCCGACCTGCTGAATTTCAAACCAAGTATCAGAATGGGGGAGAAAGGTGACTGAAGTGTCTTTGAGTGTGGCATGGTTGTTGGTATCAGATGGGCTGGTCTGAGTGTTTGAGAAACTGCTGATCTACTGGGATTTTCCCACATAACCATCTCTAAGTTGTAAAGAGAATCATCTGAAAAAGAGAAAACATCCAGTGAGAAGCCGTTATCTGAGCCAAAATGCTCAGAAATATAACCTCAAGGTCAAAGGAGAATGGTCAGATTGCCTCAAATTGACAGAAAGGCAACAGTAACTCAAATGACCACTTGTTATAATGAAGATATGCAGAAGAGCATCTCTGAACACACAACATGTCAAACTTTGAAGCAGATGGGGTACAGCAGCAGGGGTGGCATCCTGCCACATCCTGCAGGAGTAGCAGGATGCCACTCCTGCCAGCTAAGAATGAGAAACTGAGGCTACATTTCACGTGAGATCATCAAAATTCAATAGAAGTCCATAGAAGACTCAGTAAACATTGTCTGGTCTGATCAATCTTAATTTCTTCTGTGATATTCCCAAGTTAGGGTCAGAATTTGGCACAAAAAACATGTAAGCATGTATCCATCCTGTCTTGTATCAAGAGTTCAGGCTGCTGCTGGTGCTGTAATAGTTTGGGGGATATTTTCTTGGCACACTTTAGGCCCCTTAGTAGCAGCTGAGCATCACCACAGTATTGCCACAGCCTGCCTGTGCTATGTCCCTGCCTTTACAAGCACAGAATACCCATCCTCTGATGGGTGCTTCCAGCAGGATAACACGCCATGCTACAAAGCTCAAATCATTTCAAATTGGTTTCTTGACCTTGACAATGAGTTTACTGCACTCTAATGGCCTCCACAGTCACCA
Source organism: Pterophyllum scalare (assembly GCA_024447675.2). Lineage (NCBI taxonomy): Eukaryota > Metazoa > Chordata > Actinopteri > Cichliformes > Cichlidae > Pterophyllum > Pterophyllum scalare. The sequence goes on from JAMQGT020006766.1 coordinate 13,636, forward strand.
GATCTCAATCCAATAGAGCACCTTTGGGATGTGGTGGAACGTGAGATGTGCATCATGGATGTGCAGCAACTGTATGATGCTATCATGTCAGTATGGACCAAATAGTAGTAACAGTAATTTTTCCCTATTCACATTTCCATTTTTTCATTCTCATATGAGCTGAACACACACATATGTCAGGAATAATTGAGAGAACTGACTGAAAATGCTTAACATGACTTTAAGTTAAATGTGCTATGAGTGGTCAGTAAGACTTGAAAAAGCGCAATACAAAGGCAAGCACATTACACATTAATGTCCATAGTGATGCTCATCCATTTATTTTGTGCCATTTTACATGTGACACACAGAGTCATGTGAAAAAGAAAGGGTGCCCTCTTACGGCAAACACCTGGCAACAGTGGGAAGGAAAGCCTCCCTTTAAACAGGAAGAGACCTCTGGCAGAACCAGGCTCAGGGAGGAGCAGCGATCTGCAGCAACTGGCTGGGGATGAGGGGAGGGACACAGGACAAAAGAAAAACTGTGGAACAGTTAATAATTAACTGTAATAATTATTAGTAATAATTGCTCATGGCTAAATAAAGTAGTATTATATAAACACACAAAGAGTGAAAAAAGTGAAGTGCATCATTAAAGCTCCCAAGTAGCCTAGGCCTAATGCAGCATGACTGCATTAGGCCTAGGCTACTTGGGAGCACTTGATCCAGCCCTAACTGCAACCTTGATCAAAAGGGAAAGTTTTAAGCCTAACCTTAAAAACAGAGTGTCTGTCTTCCAGGTCCCAGTTTGGATTTGGGAGATTAGGCTTAAATGTGTGAATGTCTCTGACATGCAATCAGAGACATTCACACCAGTGGCTGCTGGAGGTCATTTAGTAGCTCTGGCAGTGCTCTTCCTAGATCTCTATGCACAAAGGAGTAGATCCCGGTCCTGATGATGGGTTAAGGACCTTCTACGGTCCTGTCCAGCTCTCCTAGACTAACTGCCTGTCTCCTGGAATCTCCTCCATGTTGTTGAGACTGTGTTGGGAGACACAGCAAACCTTCTGGCAATGACACGTATTGTCGTAGGGTCTAAAAGGCACACTGATGGCTTAGAGGAAGTAATTATTGAAATTAATTCAATTCAATTCAATTCAATTTTATTTATATAGTGCCAAATCACAACAAGCAGTCGTCTCAAGGCGTTTTATATTGTGGGTAAAGACCCTATAATAATACAAATTAACTCAGAAAGATGGATCAGAGAGAGAGTCTAAATAAATATCAGCAGTTATTAAAGTTCCTGTGCTTAAGGAGACATCTGTGGGATGGCTGTGAATAATACTTTCTCTAAGGTTTAAAATTTTATTTGTGAAAATGTCATAAAGTCATTGCTATTTATTTTATTTTTTAAGCCCATCTTATCTGGCAGCCTTTGTAATCAGGATAATGATCTGTGCCAAACATATTTGCTTTTCCAAAATAAGGTCTATACATTTTCTATAGTATCCTCTTGTTGGTGTTTTTCCTTTTGTTTAGTGTTTGTTTAGCATTTTTTTTAATTTTATTTCATTTCATTTGTGTTGTTGTTCACATAAGTTTATATGTATTATGGTAATGCCAAAGCTGACAGGCAGGGAAAAAAGCAAGAAAGAAAAAAGAAAAAGGAGAAAATAGGAAAAACGATATAAATAAGAGGACAGAGTGCAAGCATGTTACAAACTGTACTTAATAATGAGGGCGGGAAGCCACAGCAATGCCGTAAGCCAGAGGCAGATGGAGAAAGAACCAGGAGACCCGGGCTGTCCACAGCACACCAAGAGCAATAAAGCCCCAAGGCCACACATTCCAGTGACAACCACATGCTCACCCCAGCAGAAGGAAGAGGGACGCCCCAGCTAGAGTATCCACAGCCAGAGGTCAAGAGCTCCAGAGAACCAGAGGCAACAGCTATCCCAGCATGGGCTGATGGCAGGGCCCCACAGCCCCAGGCGCCTTAGAACCACCCGGCTCCCAGCAGAGCCCTTGTGGCCAGCATTTTTGCTGGCTTTACCTCCTGGCCTCAAATAGACTTTATTAATATCGCAGTGCCTTTCCAGTGACTAAAGCACTTAAAGCACACCCACGTTCATAAAACATTTTTAATAGTATACTTTGATATGCATACATTACTAATTTGTCTCCAACAGCTGTGCTGCTTTCAGTCTGCATTATGTGTTTAGCTGCTTCATATCATTTTATTTATTTTATCTGCCTTTGTGAAGTCAGTTAGCAGTAGACCTTTCATGTTTGTGACTGTTCAGATGCTGCAAATCCCACCTATTTCATGTGAATATGCTCATACTCATGTGTGTCACTGTGAAACACTGTTTTCACATCCTGGCTGGGTAGTTGGGATTTACATATTGCTGAGTGGGAAGCATTTGAATAATGGTGAGTTTAATGATGAACCAGCAGAGAAGCTTTGGGATAAGTGGCGTGCTGGCAAGGTGAACAGGTAGAAATTACTTTCAAAGCACAGGCAACAGGATGGTTAGCATTTGCAGACACTGTCAGAGGAGGCTGTGCGTCACTGCTTACTTAGAAATGAAGGTCAGGGAGCCTTTTGTAGCAGGCTGCTCTCAGGCCTTTTTCTTTCTATCTTAAGTGAAGAGGAAGTGATCAGATAGCTGTGACACCAAAAAAGGTGTCTTTCCCCCGTCTAATTTGTACGCTGAACATCTGACTATGAGTTAACCTCAGGACTGCTTCTGTTACTGCAATCACAAGTATTTTCTGCATAACAGCCTGTCAGTAGCTGGTGTAAAATTAATGTCTTGTGTCTTTGTGTCTTTTGCTTGTCGCCTGTTGAGCGGATGCACACTGTGCAGTCCAGACCAGAACAATAATATCAAAACCTGCCTTCCCTGCAGGCACGTCTACCTTCTCCGTGCCAGTTTTTTTTTTTTTGTTTTTAGTTTTTGGATTTCTCATAATCCAGCCAACCTATTGCATACCAGCATGGATGTGACATGAAAGCTTGGGGCATAAAAATGCTACACCAGCCTTTTCACTTTATTTTTTTCCTCCATGATATGAACAACATATCAATGAACAAGCCTATAGCCAAAAGCTGCAGATTTATAGACTTTCATTTTGCCACACACATTTCCTTAGGTCATATCAGGGTGGGTATTATAACACTGAGGATCACAAACAGCACTGTTTGTTTACTGGGAGATCCCGAAACTGCCATAAACAAAAACAGTAAATAAAAAGATGATGAATAAGTTACCAGTCCAATAACTTAATTAACCAGTGCCCCAAAAATTAATATATAAAATGAAGGTAGAAAGTTGTTTGCAAAATGTAACATGAATTGATTTTATGTAATAAGCATCTTTATCTACTGTTGCAATAATTACCTTTTCCCTTTTATTTTATTTTATAGAAGATCAATTTTCTTGATGTATTTATTCATCCATCCATCCATCCATCTATCTATCCATTTTCTTCTGCTCATCCTTTTTAGGGTCCAGACTTTTGACTTATACTGTATCCACACCAAATGTTCAGCTAATGTTTAGCTAGATTAGCTAAGCACCTTGGCTCTTTACCAAAATGAACCTGATCACTGTTGTGATTTGTACCACACCAAGTAGAAATGTAAAATGAAAGTGAAATAAATAACTTTGGAGACCCAAAAATGTGAAAAATGGAAGTAGGTAATGGAAAAAAATAAATAAATGTAAAGATAAATAAATGTAACAAAATTAAATTATCAAAAAATTATGGAATTTATATAAAGGCTTACAAATACATAAGCAATTGAAAATATAATTTTATGTTACAGTTTGTAAATTAACAAATGTTTACAGTGAATTCAATAATATATTAAGTGATAAAGTCATTTTTTTATTTGTTATTTTTTGTTTATGGCAGTTTCACTCCTCCATAGTTTTCTAAAAGGAAGGGTGGTGTCAAGATCTGCTTGGATTAACACAGCACATTTATGAAAGTGACTGATAACATGATCCTGTCCTCTGTGTCTGAAGTCAGACTTTAGGCATTGATTTAAAGACTTGAAAAACAAATTTAAACAGAAAACAGCATTTGTTGACTATAAGACATCTGTAATACTCATTAATCCCTTTTTCCATCTACTGTACATCTGTTTCCAAGTCCTACCTCAAGAAGTTGTTGATGTTCTTTGAACGCTGGGGAAACATGTTTTATCTCAATCCAATCTCTGTACCAGGCTCCACTTCAAGCAACATAAAGCTGTGACAGTTTGATAGCTGCATAAGAAACAAGTATGGAAGCAACTTCAGAACCTAGCCATCTGCTACTGACTTTGCTGTTTGCTTCTGTGTAGACTGAACAAAAATCTCCTGCAAATCAGATTAAATGTTTTTTGTAGTCAAAGTTTCCTGCAGATGCCTGCATATTAAGTGGGTAGATGTTAGACTTACAATAAGAAGAAAAACAGTCTTACATATTGATGTCTCATCCTGGAGGAGTTGGACTACCTGTGCAACCTCTGTAGGGTCCAGGTGTCGCCTCAGTAGTGACACTGACCCTAGCCAAATGCAAAGGTAGTGAAAAAAATGGTCAAAAAATATGAAGAGAGGAAAACTGTCAGTGGCCTCCACCTCTAAAACCATTCCTGTTTTGGGGGTTGTCTCGTTGTTGCCCCTCGAGTGCACATGTTGTTAATTTCATTAACATCAAAGTAGCTGAAACTGATTAACAACCCCCTCTGCTACTTAACTGAAATGTCATCGAGTCTTGCTTATGTTGTTTATCCTTTGTTCATTGCCTCTGCATTTTTGTAGTGGCACCATGTGTCATGGATCACAGTCACATGGCATTATTTGTGGGTTTGGTTTGCATCAGCAGTTGGAAGCAGCGCTTGTAAGTGCATGCTTGACTCTTAATGGCCAAAGGAACAGGAGAAGAATGAGAAGGAAGGATGTTAGACCAGTGCACAGAACCAAGACTGAGGAAGGAGAATCAATCTGGTGCCGCAGAAAGCAAAGGCTAGACGATGAGATGCATTTGCAACATTTTGGAGAATGATTAGACTTTCTGCTTCCCTCAGTGAGCAGTTAGTTACAGTTCCTACCAGTGGTGTCTCACAGCACAATGCAGCAAGATGCTGAGCATCGTGTCTGAAGTTAACAAGGCCATTTGGGATGTATCTTGCCTTTCCATACCATGATTGTCTTTCAGAAATTTGAAACTCAACCTTGTCATAAGTTGGACTTCTGCCTGTTGCTATCCTGAGTTACATAATTTCTGTAGTAGCTTCTGTGTGCTACTGCTGGTTGCTTATTCTTTACACAGCCTCCTGAATGGTTAGCATTTCATATTTGATGTTAATTGCAAGAGGTGCAACAAAATAAGCTAGCCACCTCCAGATGCATTGGGAAAAACTAGCAGCTCATTTGACATAGCACATGTAAATGGAAGTCAGCCTTGAATTATGTAATTAATTACACCAGTGCCTTTCTTTTTATGACCTATGAAAAAGCCCATTGCCCTAACATAATTACAAATTCTTTAATGTTGTTCTGAGTCAGTTTTACCTTCAGGTGAATAAAAGAGACAGAATTGTTGATGTCATCTACAGACTGAAGCTGGTGCTGAGAATGAATAATAGAGCAGCTGTTCAGACTTTTCAAAAGCAGTTGTAATTATATTTTCCTGATTAAGCCCACATTCACATCAGACTGATTCATTACATTAAGATAACATTTCTATCAGCCTACAGAGTTCTCTCACTAATATACTTCCGGTGGGCCAACTCCCAAAGACAGTTCAACTCGTAAGGCCCTGCGATGCTGCAACTGTTGCACAGCTGATAAAATTACATATCCCTTGACTATGACATATGACTGTCATAATAATCTAGATCTTATCATATCCACGGGATCTCTTTATCTCATAATGAGATAATAATATAAAAGATAGTCTCATTCATTGAAAAGACTAATGGGACAGGAACTGGCAGTATTGCTGCCAGTTCCTGAAGGCTATATTTTTCACTTGCCGAGCAGGTAAAATTTAATTTGGGTGGGATGTCATCTATGAACGTATTCATTCCAGTTGGTTTTCTTTTAAAGTAAAACCCAGGTATACAGATGCCATTAGAGTACATTTTTCAGTGATTCAGCCATGGCTGCTAGTGTATCCAAGAGGACACAGAAAAAAAAAAGATCTACTAATTTACTGTACTTTTTCTAAAAACAACAACAAAAACAAAAACAAACAAAGAAACAATAAAAATGGCTGTGATGGAATTTTTGGATAACTCTCTAATTTATTGAGGTCTCACTATATGTGGTGGCCTGAAAAATGACTCACTGAATCTTTATGAGTACACTGACCTCTGTCTACTGATGGCGCTTGGTGTTTTGGACTTCGGACAGTCCAGCAGCTTATAAATAGGACAGATATACTGTCTTTCTATATCTGTCTTTGAATTGGTTTACTAAAGTTTGACCCTGCCTGCTATAACAATATTGTTATGGAATTCACGGGCCCTCATGAATTACATAATAATATTGTCCACTTGCATATTTAATATAACAGTTACCACAAAACTTTGCTTTATATATTTACAAGACACAAGAAAACCTTTTTTGTATAAGAGAATCATCTTATTGCTCACTGATATGATTAATACCTTCTACTTTGTCAAAGTGATTAAATCAGGTAGCTACTTAATGTCTCTGTTTTTGCAAACTGTAATGACTGTAACTGTAACCCTTTTACAAGATACAGATGTTTTCATTGTCATAATCCATACATACATACATGCATACATTTTTTCTACTTATCTGGGGCTGGGTTGGGGGGGCAGTAACCTAAGCAGAGAAACCCAGACCTCCCTCTCCCCAGGGACCTCCTCCAGCTTATCTGTGGAATCACTGAGGTGTTTACCAGGCGAGCCGAGAGATATAATCTCTCCAGTATGTCCTCGACTCTGGGGCCTCCTTCCGGTAGGACATGCCCAGAACACCTTACCCAGGAGGAATCCTAATCAGAAGGCTTATCATTTTAACTGGCTCCTTTCAATGTGGAGGAGTAGCGGATCTACTCTAATCCCCTCTTGAATGACTGCCCTCTTCACCCTGCTGGAAGAGAGAGGCCAGCCACCCTTCGGAGAAAGCTAATTTCCACTGCTTGTATCTGCAGTCTCGTTCTTTTGGTCACTACCCAAAGCTCGTGACTATAGGTGAGGGTAGGGATGCAGAGCAACTGATAAACCAACAGCTTCACATTTACACTCAGCTCTCTCTTCACCACTACAGACTGGTGCAGCATCTGCATCACTGCAGCCGCAGCCCCAATCTGTCAATCTCCTGCTCCCTTCTTCCCTCACTCATAAAGAAGACCCCAAAATACTTAACCCTTTAACAGTGGGTGATTACCACTGATGCACCTGTTACCTTCCCTTACTTGCCATGAACAGCTGGTTAACACCAAGTGTATCACGGCTGAGACAAATCTTCTCAAATGCACTTTGAATTACCGTAATTACGCGACAATTTGACCTATTGGAAAAATTCAAACGGTTTCTGAAACCTGAGAAATTGCGCTTCACATCCTATGTAGGGTTATTAAGTCAGCACATGGCGGCACTTTTAAAGTTAACAGGTTAAACTCCTCCACTTGGAGCATCAAATTGTCCCTGAACCAGAATGAGCACTACATCCTTTTCTGGTAGAGGACCATGGCCTCAGACTTGAAGGTGCTGTTTCTTATACCCGCGGCTTCACACTTAGCTGTCATCTGCTCTAGTGCGAGCTGAAGGGTATGACCTGATGAACCCAACAGGACCACATCATCCTCAAAATGCAGAGATGAGATTCTGAGGTCACCAAGGCAGAAGCCTTCTGCCACTTGCCAATGCCTAGTTCATAAAAATTATGAACAAAATTTGTGACAAAGGGCAGCCCTGGTGGAGTCCAACACCCACTGGAAAAGTTTGATTTATTGCTGGCAATGTGGACCAAGCTCTCACTGCAATTGTACAGGGACTGAATGGCCTGTAACAATGGCACCCCGTACTCCTGCAGCACCCCCACAGGATACCCTGAGGGATGCGGTTGAATGCCTTCTCCAGGTCCACAAAACACATACACACTGGATGAACAAACTCCTACACTCAAATATCCTTGAGAGGTTAAAGAACTGGTCCAGCATTCCATGACCAGGATGAAAACTACATTTTCCCTCCTGAATCTGACGTTTGACTATTGGACAAACTCTCCTTTCCAGCACCCTGGCATAGACCGTCATAGGGAGGCTGAGGAGTGGGATCCCCTCAATCCCCCTTCTTGAAGATGGGAACCACCACCCCCAGTTTGCCAATCCAGAGGCACCACCCCAGTTCTCTGCGTAATGTTGCAGAATCTTGTCAACCGAGACAGCCCTGCAACATCCAGAGCCTTCAGGAACTCAGGGTGAATTTCATCCACCCCACGGGCCCTGCCACCAAGAATTTGTTTAACTACCTCAGTTACCTTACCCCCGGTGATGGGCAAGTCATCCCACTTCTCTGCTTCCTCTACAGAAGGCGTGTCAGTGGGATTAAGGAGGTCCTTAAAGTATTCCTTCCACTGCCCGACTATGTCCTTAGTTGAAGTCACCCCACGTGCACTATACACCATGTGAGGAGATCAACATTTTCCTTCCTGAGTAGCCTGATGGTTTGCCAGAACTGCTTTGAGGTTGTTCACAAGTCTTTCTCCATGTCCTCACTGAACTTCTCCCACACCCAAGTTTTTGCTTCAGCCACCACCAAGTTGTGTTATGCTTAGCCTGCTGTTACCCATCAGCTACCTTCAAAGTCCCAAAGGCTAACCAAGCCTGATAGGACTCCTTCTTCAGCTTGATGGCTCCCTTCACTTCTAATGTACACCATCTGGTTCAGGGATTACCACAATGACAGGCACCAACCACCTTGCAGGTTTAGTATCGCTCAATCTCAGCCAATAGCTCAGGCGCCTTCCCCACAAGACAGGTGATGTTCCATGTCCTAATAGTCGGCCTTGATAGCTGGGGATCAACTGAACCCTACAGCGATTCCTGCTGGTGGTAGCCTACAGGAGGGTGGATCCATGTCTCCTCTTAGGGCTGCACCCAGCTGAGCTTCATAGGCTAAGGCCTGGCCAGGAGGCGCTTGCCCTTTACCACCCTCCCCAGGCCTGGCTCTAGGTTTTAGCCCCGGAAACCCTTTACCGAGCAGGGTAAACTGTTCCCTTGATCTTCCTCTCATAAGGATTTTCTCAATCGCTCTTCATCTGGCCCCTCACCCAGGAACAATTTGGCAAAAGCCCTCGGACAGCATAGGCCCTGGGATCACTGGGACACAAACCCCACCATAAACTCAATCAGTGCTTCTGGCAACAATTACTGTAATAACCTTACGTTGGATGTGAAGTGCAGTTTCTCAGCTTTCAGAAACTGAATTTTCCCGATAGGACAAATTATCGCATAATTACAGTAATTCAAAGTGCATTTGAGCAAACATCTCAGTGGTGATGCGCTTGGTGTTAACCAGCTGTTCACAGCAAGTAAGGGCATGTAACAGGTGCATCAGCGGCAATCGCCTGCTGTTAAAGGGTGCTTGGCCGAAAAATGGGTTCCGTTCCAGCACCATAAACTAGCATGTCTGGAATCACAGAATGTGTGACACAAGCGTCAGAAGGGCGTGACTCTGCCATCTTGACATAAAGCTTTCCACCGCCATTTCACTGCAAGGTGTGTCTTACACAAAAAAAGCAAAGTGATTTTCACGGCCGTGAATTAGGTTCTAGCCCTAAGGCTGATCTTGCTGCTTTGGATCAGTTCATATCACAGATAAAAGGATGCAAAGTGTGTACTTGTCATCTTGCTCATAATTGCTGTCTGTGTATACCTTGTCCTGCACACAAGTAGTTTTGTTTGGACCTCAAAATATGTTTACAGCACAAGAAATAAAGTTTGCAAAATGGGAGCATGTTCTGCCACGTTTGTGCCCTTCAACTTCCATTTCCAGACGAGAAACTGCCCACGCTCATATGCAAAGGATCAGCTCACAAAGCAGTGGAAACGGAGGCCCATTCTTAAATGGTTTGCCGGTTCCTTAGAATTGGCACCAGCACTTGCACAAGCACCGGCACCTCGTCAGTGGAAACATGGTAGATAAGGTTGCAGTTCTCATAATTTAAGTCATAATTACAAGACACAGAAGTTATAATTAGATGATAAGGCCTCTAGAGACACATTTGACAACATTTAGGTTTCATAATCTGGGAACATTTTTACTTCCCTTCACAAGTCATATACCCTTGAACGTCTCTAAATATCTTTCCAGCTTTACTGAAGTCTGCAAATAACTGCCATGCACATCTGCAGAGTCTGCAGAGTCACACACTGTATTTTTTCAGTCAAATGAAATGGTAACCCATGTATGGTAAACAGCGCTGGGGAAATGTATTAAGTAATCTAATACATATTACCAGTTAGCCCTTTAAAAAAGTAGTGCATTATGTTATCTACTTACTCCCTGTAGAAAGTAATTAGCCTACTTATCATTAGCAGCTTAACAAAAAAGGGGGATTGGACTTTTTTGAAGCTGTTTCACCTCTTGAGGACATTTTACTTCACATCCAAGAGGACTGTCCAGTTCTAAAACCAAAAGAGAGTCCCAGGTATTTAAACTCTAGTCAGAGTTGTCCCCTATGGAAGTGGTCATTGACCCACTATTGATCATGTACATCACATGAGCCATGGTGTGAAAAAAGCATGACTCATTACCACCAGGGGTTTTCAGGGAAACCACTGTGAGACGTTGCCCAATCCTATCATGTGACCTATTGAGGTCACCTGAAGTAAGGTGTGAGTGTGGGTCTCAAGTCTTGAGAGCAACAGCTAGTCTGAACTGGGATAAATATAGCTGTCATAGTGCTGGGTTTTGGTCCCAGTTTCTTTAGAGTTTTGGGTTCTTCTTTATAAAGTGTTCTCTGTTTCATTGCTGTTGCTCTCAGCCTTTATTAATTATTATTGTTAAGCTGAGGTTTTTCTTAAAAAATCTGTTATAGTATGGAAGCTTGTTTCCACCACTAAAAAAATTTTTTTTTGCTATCCATAACTCAAAATTTCAAGTTAGGTATTGTGAAAATTAGAGAAATTAGGTTAAAATTTGGAGAAAAAAACCCCCTCAAATTTCTGAGTTATTAAGTCTAAATTTTGAGTTATGTATCCCAAAGTTTCATGTTAATAAGTCAAAATTTCAAGTTAGCTCTCACAAAGCTCTGTGAAAGAAGTCATTTCCTTGTTGCCCAGAACCAGATGATGCCAAAGCACTGAGCACTCAAAACCAGGTAACAACAGGTAACAACAGTATCAGTTAGCTAGCATTGTACAGCAAACAAAAAACTGTTGTCAGGTTTTTGACCCTTGAATGCCTTCTTGCGAATAAGCTGCATAAAATAGAAGTAATTAATGTTTTCTTGTTGAACTTTTGGACAGCTGATACTTTCAGCCTCCTGCTTCAGGGTAACAAGGAAATGATGCACCTTCACGAAGTTTCCTGATTGGCAGACCAAACTCAAAATGAACTCAAAATTTTGACTTATGGACTGCAATTTTTTTTTTTTTTTTTAGTGGCAGAAACAAGCTTCCATAGTTCTAATGTTGGTTTTGAATTTTTATTTTTAGTTCCTTGATTTTGGTATTTGTGTTTAGATCCCTCATTATTCCCTTCTCCTTTCTGTGTTCTCCCTGAATTTTTTCATTTATGTTTGTAATTATTTTCACCATTCATGTTTTCTTGTTTTAATAATACCCATTTGTTCATTTCCTGTCTATTTATTGAATTTTCTGTCTTGCTTTGAGTTTTACTTCCTCTCTGTCTCCACTTCCCTAATCACACCTCTCTGTATAAACAGCCGTGTTGTTGTCTTTGTTGGATTGTCTGTTTTACTTTCTGATAACATCGAGTAAGTTACTGTGATCTTAGTTGCAATGTTCTGTTGGATTCTTTTGCAGTTTTTCACCTTTGTTGCCCTTAAAGACTTTGGTTATCAGTTTCCATTAAAGCTACCGTTCTGTTCTTTACTCAGAGCTCTGGTCTGTGTTTAGTTCTACTCTTGAGCTGGACTTTAACAAGAACATTATTTTTGCTTGAGTTTGATTTGAATATGCTTTCCAACACATTTTCTAGGGTATAATTCTCTTCACTCTTTTAATGACCGCTGCAGTGGCATCTCCTAATTTCTGAGGAAAGCTGCAATTAACTTGTAGTTTTATAATTTTGTAATCTGGAAATTAACAAGGCAGTGCAGATGATCTCATAAATTAAACTGAGCCTTTATTTATAATCGATTCCATCATGGAATTATGTCTAATTATTTTTATAATGACTTTATGAAAATGACTGGAGGTAAAATAGATCTAGAGCAGGTTACTGAATGATTGAAGCATCCATTTCTGTGAGGAAGGGGAAAAAATGCACCTGTAATAGAAATGGCTCTTTTTTTCCATTCAAATGTGAGATTCATAGACTTTTATGTAATCTATTCTGTACATACTTTTAATCAAGACTATCATTCAGAATAATTTTTAACTTTGGAAGTTTTTTGAGACTTTTGGTAGTGAGTTATATCAGTTGACTTTATTTTAAAAAATCCTAAACATAAACAAGCCACTTTTATAGATACAGTTTAATGAAAAGGGAACTTCCACAAGGGAATTTCTGCCTCCAATAAGGAAATATAGTGTTCCAAATAAACAATATATTGGCTTATACTGTAATCAGCACAAGATATGAGCTGATTATAATTATAATTACTATAATTACTTCATTTCTTCAACTGCATTCGCAATCCCCTGCTCCCTTTCTTGCAAGTAGACTGATTGATCATAGACCCATGAGCCAAATGTAGCCATTATCTCAAATTACTCATGTAGTAAAAAATATCTAGACACTGAGAAAATGGTATAGGTAGTGCTACACAGTGTATGCATAGCATAAGGGATTTAACTATTTTATTTATATATGTGTGCTCTCACAGCTCCTGCTCTATTTTTAACTGTTATTATACCTTCTGTCTACTCTGTGACCACAACCAGATACACCAAGATGAACACTGCCACAAACATCTACATCTTCAACCTTGCTCTTGCTGATGCCTTGGCCACCAGCACGTTGCCCTTCCAGAGCGCCAAATACCTCATGAACACCTGGCCATTTGGGGATGTCCTCTGTAAACTCATCATTGCCATTGACTACTACAACATGTTCACGAGTATCTTCACCCTCACAATGATGAGCGTAGATCGCTACATTGCTGTGTGCCACCCGGTCAGGGCACTGGAGTTTCGGACGCCCGCTGAAGGCCAAGTTGATCAACATACTCATCTGGGTCCTTTCCTCGGCGATCGGTGTGCCTGTCATGATCATGGCCATGACCAAAGTGGCAGACAGTGGTGAGATGTGCTTTTTCTTCTCCTTTTATCTTCTGGTGTTATTATAAGATATTTTTTTAAAGTAATTTTTGAATTATTTTATGTTGTTGTAAATGCAAAGCTAAATATGTATGATTCAATGAATCCTGGCCAAAGTGCTGGATAACAAAGGTAATTCTGCTTTCATTTGAATAATTTACATCTATTATGTAAATCTTCTGGTCTTTCAATCAGAAATGAAATGGTACACAAAGGAAATGCACAATATTGGCGACTGAATCAAATCCCATCCATGACTCTGAACTATCCACTGCGGATTCACAGAGTGAGTGGAAAAGTCTTTGAAACACCTGCCCTACTTGATAAAAAACTGTCCAATGAAACCTAAAGTAACAGGTTTCAGTGGAAAGGTTTTGTAGGTCAGTGTGGTTCTTTTAAACTGCTCTTCCAGATAGCTCTTTTTGTGTCACAACACAAATTTAAATTGAAAAGGGATTGTTCATTTTTTGCCAATCAATGCATTTAGGATGAAGCCATAGCTTTCTATGACCTTGAACAAATCTTTGAAGGAATGTACTTTAGAAAAGGACACAGAATACATTTGTCCTTTTCTACATTCAAACTGGAGAGAATTTCTAAAAAAAAAACATGTATGTGCTGCCCAACACATTCAAAAGATTAAAAGTCATATAGCAGTGACATCTAAAGAAGCCGAAAGAGTGACTAGACGCAGGGAAGCGACAACTTCAATAAAATATCGATTTATGATGCGATGTTCAGACTTGAAGAAACTACTTTGCCGTCCATGCATTGCCAGTTTATAGTGATTTGGCAACAGGAGAAATGACTGTATATGTAATTTACAGATAATGCTGAGTGGAAAAACATGCTAAACATGAGCACCCAATTTGCTTTTAATCACAGATTGCTCTGTTCAGTGGTGGCATGGTGGTGCAGTGGTTAACGCTGTCACCTCACACCAAAGGGTTAGGTTCAGAGACCTTGCCTGGACCTGGTTTCCTTTCACAGTCAAAAGCCTGGCTTGTTTAGTTATTTGGCGACTGTGAATGAGCTGTACATTGGAGGTGCAAAGGACACAAAAAGAGTACTGCATTTTACCTAACCTTACCTACTGTAAGGGCGTGTATAAAGTACATAGTACCGCTGTGTCTGATTACTTCTAGAAATTTCAAAAGTTTATAGTAGTTGGCCAGCTGTGTGAGGTAACAGAAAGAAGTTTAGCTTTTGCGTCAAACCCTCTTCAACCCTTTACACAACTGTTTATCTATTATTGTGTGACCAGCTGAGTGCAACACTGAATACCTTCCATGACTGTCGTATTTTGGGGTTGAAGTCTGTGTTTGATGTTCAGGTGTTTTACAGATGCTGCTTGATACCTAACCCTACATTCAAAATCAAAAAATTTAACTGTTCTTTCTTTTCAGGTAAAACCACGTGCATGTTAAAGTTCCCTGAGCCTGACTGGTATTGGGACACTGTGACTAAGATCTGCGTCTTTATCTTTGCTTTTGTCGTCCCTGTGATGGTCATCACTATATGCTATGGTCTGATGATCCTGCGTCTGAGGAGTGTTCGTCTGCTCTCGGGCTCCAAAGAGAAAGACCGTAACATGCGCCGCATCACCCGCATGGTCCTGGTGGTGGTGGCAGCCTTCATCATCTGCTGGACCCCCATTCACATATTTATCATTGTGAAGACCATGGTGGAGATTGACAGCAGGAATCCCTTTGTGATAGCCAGCTGGCATCTGTGCATTGCTTTGGGCTACACCAACAGCAGCCTCAACCCTGTCCTCTATGCGTTTTTGGATGAAAATTTCAAACGATGCTTCAGAGATTTCTGCCTCCCCTGTCGGACCCGCGTGGAGCAGAACAGTCTGACCAGAGGCCACAACACCACCAGGGAGCCGGTGTCCATCTGCGCTGCAACACAAGCAGGAAAGAAGCCGGCATGACTAGGCATGGACCGGGTCCCCCACTGCGCTTCATCAAGGAGGATCCAGCAAGATCTGCAATCAGAAGTCACCCAAATCTCCACGACAGAATTTTAAGAGACCTTTCCAAATAAAGAGTTGACACAGTCACGCTGCAGATACAAGAGACATTCAAAGGAATAATAATGATCTTACGTTTCTATTAAAGTTATCTTTTCTTTTCCTCGAAGCGATGCCTTACAAAGGCACTGAGAGTAGAATGATGTTGATGGCCTAAAATGTTAAAGCAAGATGATGAAACAGTTCATAAGTTAGAGAATGAAAGCTGAACTTTTTGCTTATTCAAAAAAGGGCAAAGGAACGCCTGAAGCAGTCTGTCTCATCAAGCAAAGAATGCATCATTCACATGGCATTTCTATAATAGAGTCAATAATGTGCAAGGAAAGCCAAAATTTTAAAACAATGGCCTTTTTAATGCAAACTTTCCCACATCACATGAGAAATATGTGCATGTGCATTAAAAGACACAAATGAGATTATCTTGAGAACTTTGGAGAAGACTTTTTCCATTTGTGTATTTAACATCATCTCATACTAGATGAGCCTTAGGGAGGAGACTCACAGAACTCACACCCACCGACAGCTGGATAATGAATTTCAGCTTAGTTTGTTTCACAACAAGGTCAGCAACTTTCTACATGGAGATGCAGGGAATTCTTGTTTGGTTTTCTGTGTGAATCGACTGATGTTTGGGGGATTTTTTTCTTTTTGCCTTGTTTGCTTGTTTCTTTTAAAAAGAGACACTTGCCCTGTGCTGAAAAACAAATTTGTACTCAGTGGATTTGAAAAGGTCTCACACAAGAGACAAGAAACCAGAAAGAAGCCCACTTTATGGGTTTTTGTGCTTAGATGGAAAAACAGAATAGCATCAAGCCACTTGTGCTTGGATGTCCATGGACTTCTTTTCTGCTTACCTACTTGACTCTCTGTAGTGGTGTCAAGCCCACACAGAGCATCTGTGCAGAATCACTAAAGAATGATAAACCTGCCACTGAAGAACACTGTTGGCAGCCACAACACTTCACTCCTGTTATTGGTTTATTGTTTGGACTGAGCGTGGCTTCATCACATCTTAGAGACGTCCGTCCTGATGTCAAACAAACTGCTTCAAGGATTATTATCATGATTGATCTCCATTTTAAATGAGAAAAACGTCTGTCTCATTGAGTAAATATAGCAAATTTAAGATGGCATCAGCCAGAGCTAAATCATCTTTGGTAATTTATGTACTCTGACAGACTGAGAAAGCTTGACATGAATCGAATTGGAGACATCCATCAATGGATTGGATGAAAGCTGTAACCATTTCAGCTTTGCATACCAGAAGAGTTATGTCAGCGATAATAATCTAGAGTTTATCTGACTTTGCTTTCATCAGACAGGCGCAGTTGTTTTGATTGAAAAGCTGAGTTGACAAATGTGGTTAATGTAGACACATAAAAACAGATCAGAGCAGAGTTTAAATCAAAAGATGGGGGAAAAAAAGAGAAAATGAATGAAAAAAATGTAAATTTGTAGATAATATTCCGATTTTGCATTACAACAACTTCAGCCACAGATAGAATGACCACGAGGTGCGTCTTTGATTCTGTTTTCTTTACACTTTGAATCTCGATATTTCATCACCTTGCTTTTGATCTATATGGTTCAAAATGCAGTGCTAAAAAACATAAAGGAACACTTTGCAAACACATCAAATCTCAGTGGGAAAAAAAATCATGCTGGATATCTAGACTCTTTTGGACTGGGTAATGTGGTAGGAATGAAAGGATGCCACATCGTTTGATGAAAATGAAAATGATCAACCTACGGAGGGCTGAATTCAAAGACACCCTGAAAATCAAAGTGAAAAAATGGTGCAGCAGGCTAGTCCATTTACTCAAAATGATACTCAGTAGTTTGTGTGGACCCCCACATGTGTGTATACATATCCCATATCCCAGAAGTTTAACTAACTTGATGCTATACTCTGATTAAAATCTGTTCCTTTAATTTTTCTGAGCAGTATATTTAAGAACAAAGCAAAGACGAAAGAGAAGCAAAGATAAGAGTCTTTACAGTTTTCTTGGAAATGAGTTTGTGTTCTGTTTACAAATTCAGTAATTTGCTTTTGGATTGGCTGCAGATTTTCTCACAGAGACATGGACTAAAAAATAAAAACAGATGATTCTGTTTTCAGCAGGAGATGGACATTGGTTATAGTGTAATATATTCTTGTATATTTTCCTGTAGTGACAGTGTTGATTTAAAGTGTAATGTGGTGTATGTACCTGCTCTGCTTAGCCATATCCAAGTGCCGCATCCATCTGATGTGCAGAATATCTCTGAGCTGCTGTTGCTTTTGCAAAACCGAGCTACATCAGGATGGAATGTACAGAATCAGCTATCCAAAAAGATGATAAGTGTGTAAGTTACTGTTTTAACAACATCAACAATTAATTCTAAAACATGGATGAAAAAAAGTATGAATCATGTAAATTCTGGGTATGATCCAAGGTAAAAGTGTACCTGTATGTGCATGATTTTCATTTTGTTACCACAGATTTTACACTGTATGAGCAGAATTAGCCTTTTTGATGAGGCTTTGTCATTCTTTTACAAGTGCTTTCCATAGCTGGATGCAGGTAGTTACAAAAGAAATGTTATTTTCTCTGTGTGAGTCCAAAACAAAAAGTCAGTAATATTTCACCACCATTAATTTATTTGTCCATTCTCACCATCTAATATTGCCTTATAAAATGCTTCAAGCTTTACCAGGGAGCTGTGTGCTGCTCAGGCAGTTGAACTGAACATCAGGCCAGCTTCAGAGGGGTCTACCATGAAGTGAGTTCAATGCCAAAGCCAAGCTTTTGCTGTTTTAGTACACAAAACCATGAGCAGCCGCAAAAAATGATGTGGTACAGGCAGAGATGCACAAGATAAGTGCCGCCAACACAAAGATGTTATCGGATGATAATGATTCAATGGTGATAAAACGATAAAGGATTAAAAAAAAAATGTCTTTGAATTTTTAATCTTGGGATGTAGAGTATTAAAATATTTTCACCTAATTATTTTTACACCGTTGATTATTTCTAATGTCACAACTGCACATTAGAGCTCTAAAACTGTAAACTTGATGTATTTAAATATTAAAGGTTACTATTCCATAGCCCACTAAAGTAGACATGGAAATGACCTCACCTTGTTTTGTCACAAGTTCAAGAATAATGACATTTTATTGATTAAATAGGTAATCTTGTATATATATATATATATATATATATATATATATATATATATATATATATATATATATTGTCTCTTTTTTTTCCCAGTAGCTTTAAGGTCAAAATGTTTTTCAAATTATCTCTTAAAAGCCCCAGTTCTCCTTGCCTGCTCTATATAACTTCACGCTGTGTAACGAAATGTCAAAATAAATCATGTTCATGAAGCGGTCAGGCAGCACTTCATTACAATCAATCATTCAAACTTTTAATAATGTACTTCAGCCACACATACCAAGAGTAGAGCTTTTGCTTTTGACAAAAGCTGACAAAACTACAGTATATTTAAAAAAATAGAGTACTTCACAGGGGAACTAATTTTAATCTCTCACACTCACCTGTTTAGGCTAAAGGATGAGGTTTGGTTTGGTTCTGGCCTTTTATATGAAATTTTCACCTCTTTGGCATACCCAAGTGGAAATCTTATAACGGCAGCACTCTAAGGCCAAAATGCCTCACCAAGGACTTTCTGAAACAGTCATTGTTTAGCATGTGGCTAAAATGAAAGCTAATCCTAATACTACCCCTAAATAGATTGTTGGTGATGAAGGGGAATGCTAAGCCACAAATAATGCTTAATCAGGGTATCAATAGGATAGGTTGGGGGTGCAGTAACTAACTTCCCAGCACTGGAACTCAACTGACGTGGGCAATGTCATGACAGATGACTGTCTCCCCTGTTTGTCTCCCTCTCCCTCTGTATGTCTCTGGCCCTATCCACGTGGTATTTTTATAAGCATAGCTGTTTTGTTTTGTTTTTTGTCCACATGTATTTGGCATTTCAGGTCACTTAGAGCAGAGCTTTTGAAAAATTCCTTCCAGGGTGAAGATTTTCAGAGTCTGGTTCAGCATTTACATGTCGACAAGGAAAACCAAGATTTGTCTTGCGATGTGAGTGTCCTACTTCAAAATGTTTTTCAAGCATGCTGGACACCCCTGATTTGCGTAGAGTAGAAGAGATTTCAAGTTTTTACAAATAAGAAGTAGATATTTTAATGGATCAGGATCTTATAATGCAAAATATGCTTTATTGTTACATTAATTGGTTTCTCAGAAAGATGTCCTTTGGCATTATTGTAATCGTGCCTACTGTAAGACAGGTGTCACTGCCAGTGCATGGAGGCTCAGCAGGTCTCCTTGTCAACACATTTACACGCACTGTATACCATTTACATGTGTTTTGCCAACATGCAAATGTGATTACTATATGGATTTTTCCAAGTAATTTTCATTCCTAGACCTTGATTTTTTGTCAGTGTTTTAAGGCAGGATCATTCCTCTTAGCAGCCAATATTGCCACAGCCGATGCATTGAATCATCAAAGCAAAAGAACACATTAAGGGTATCTCTGAGATGCCATGGGGATTTTATCCACACAGGGTCAAAAGTATACATGCTCGGTTTTATATATATATATATATATATATATATATATATATAGATATATATATATATATAGATAGATATAGATATAGATATATAGATATAGATATATATATTGATGAATAGGTAAATGAGGCATGTTGTTGATACACACTACATGTTGGTCCAAACATATCTTTTGTCTTCGTGGCCAAATCGTTCACTGTTTCATTGACCATAAAATTTTTCTCCAGAAAGCATTTGGCTTGCCCATGTGGGCAGCTGCAAACTGTAGTTGAGCTTGAAGGTGTCAGTTTTGGAGCAGATGGTTCTTGCTTGGGCAGCATGCTTTCAGTCCATGGTGATGTACAACTTATTTCACTGTGGACAGTGATACTGGTGTTTCAGCAGCTTCCATTTCATGGCAGGCTTGAACCTTGAGGTGACGTTTTGTTGTGATTTGGCGCTATATGAATTGAATTGAATTGAATCGAATTAAATCAAATAGAATCGAATCGAATCTTGTCCTGAAAATCCTGACCAGTTTTCTCTCATCTGAGGGTGACAGTTTGGGTCTTCCTCCAGACCTTGGCGAAGTGGTGATACATTCAGATAGCTTGTACTTATGTACAATTGCTTGAACTGATGATCTTGGAATCTGCAGTTGTTTAGAAATGGCCCATTAAGCTTCTGGAATGACTTTCCCAAACCCCCGACCTCAACCCTGTTGAAAATTTGTGGGCTATGCTTAAATGCCGGGTCTGTGCCATGAAACCACTTTAAATGAACTCTACCATTTCTGCCAAGAAGAGTAGTCAAATATCCAGCCAGAATTATGCCAAAAGCTTGTTGATGGCAACCAAAAGTGTCTGGTTGAGGTGCAGCTTGCTAAGGGATATTTAAGCAAATATTAGAGTGGCGATATGTATACTTTTGACCCTGTATGTATAATTTTGACCTTGTGTGGATTACAGAATATCGAAAATAAATTCAAACTTGTCCTGTGGTGGATGAAACAACCCCTTAACCTCTTAACATCCACAAGGTTACTGCATGTAGATGTTAAGCAAACGCTGCAGGTTTGGCTGTAGGGTTACACATTTACCCCTAACATCCTCTAGTATCTGAGACTCTCCTCGTTTAGCATGTGGCTGAAATGTAACCTAGCCCTGCCTCTAAGTGGTTCTCCTGTAGCCTGATGGGCAACAAACGACTACAAAACAGACAGTGGTTTGTGGACACTGCCTAACAGTCTGTTACCAGTTTGATGATAAAGAATAAGAGCTAAGAGCTTTTGACTTGCAGGAAATATTTTTATATATTTTCATCAACTTTTGGAACTTTGACCATATAAAACAGACTTGTGACATCATATCAGTGTGTTTATGTCAAGAAGTCCCAAAAGCCTGATGTACTTCTATTCCTATGATTTATTTTACTGAGAAGAACCATAACCCCAGGCAGGAATGTTGACATTAAATGATCCACCAGTACCAGTGTTTCAACATCAGATTGGTCTTTCACTTTATATTCAGTGTACTTTCTTTGATGCACTAGGTTACATGCTGACATTATATGGAAGCTGTGTGGAAATGTCATTTGGTTTATATCCTAGAGGTGCTGTGTACTGATGTAAAGCTTTTAATCTTCACGAATATTGCCATTACCATCTGTAGTACCAAACGATTTTATCATAGAAATTTATAATGTGCCAATTTAATAATTTCAGCTTAATTGGTTAAATTACAGAGTGCGATGGTGCAGGGCAGATGCAGGAGAGAAGGGTCGGGAAGCCTTTTAAGACATCAGTAGATGTACTATTATTGATTTATTGTCACTGAAGAGTTCAGCTGATTTCAGTCCTATTATGTCAGTTTTTACACTTTTTTTTGCATTCTTGTCATTTATGTTGTATTAGTATTGTTAGCTACACTGTAAACAGAAATTAAAGTCGCCTTTGTGAATTTGATAACTGTACATATATGTCAGATGCTAATTTGTTGTATAACCACTGACTGCAATACAGTTTAAAATGCTCATCAGACTTGACACTATTATTCCTTTTGCAGTATTGACACATTTCTTGGCTTTTTGGTGCAAGTGTTGTTTAAAACATTTTTGTATTACAGCAACTGTGTTTCTATCATAAGTTCAACTGTTGGCAAAATGAAAAAAAAATAAAACAAAGCTTAAAGTTTGTCAGCTGTTTTTTCTTATCTTTTTTTTTAATTATTAAATTTTTGGTTTTCTGGAAACAAGGAAAAGACATAGTACAATATTTTCTTTAAATTGGGCTCATAATGAAACAATCCATCTTGCATGACCATGATTCAATTTAAAGCTAAGGGTGCTTCATTGCAGTCAGTCATGGCAAAGTGCATTTCCACTGGTGCATGGATAAACCCACAAGAGATGACCCAAGGCTCTTCTGAATCCCAGTGTGTGCTGCCCACTGCTAGCTAGAAAATTAAACACCCATCTCTGCATCTCTTCTGCAAATTCATATCAGCATCTTGCAGTCGCCATGGAGACTGACAGTCACCTTAGCCAAAGAATACTCCAGTGAAAGAGCTGAAGAGTTTCAATTTAATTACCGAGGTTTCCTTCAGTAGCAGCCCCTCATCAATTACCCACAACGACAGAGAAGCCTTCCTGCTGATTCGCTGAGGGCTGGCCACTTTAACAAGTGAGGGGATGACTCAACTCCCTGATGTGGTTTTCAAAAGGGTTCAACAAGAGTATTCTAACATGCAGGATAATCTTCTGCCATTCTGCTGTCAGAATAGAGACTCACAATTTTGATGAACAGAGTTTATATGAGGTTAGTGCTGCAAGTGTGTGTTTTAAGAGAAATTAAGTAATTAGAAACTATTGTTTAAATAAACATAACCAGAAAACCTTTTTAATGAGTATATCTGTGAGGTCAATATCCACTCTAACTCAGTGAGAGCGAGATTTACATTTTAATAGTTATGTTCAGACATCCATAACACTTCCTTAATATTAGGAAGGGATGATAAATGGCTCCATGTACTATCAATAATATTTCTTTTATTAAAACCTGAGAGTCAACAGCATGGTGGCAGCTCTGTTGGCTGCACGGTAGTGATTTAAGTCATATGCTGATAATTTCAGCGTGCTGACAGGTATGTTAGTTTTGCAGGCACTTGTTCATAAATGAACTGAAATTTTTACTTGATGATACTGTTTTAGGAAAAGTTATAGAAAACTCACTAGCTCACATAAGTTATAAAACTTGTTCTTCAGTGTAGTGCAAAAGCCAGTTTAGTTTTAAATTGGTTTTCTAGGAAGGAACAAAACTAGAAAGATGTGTGAAGTCCTTTATCGAAAAGTGTAAAACTGACAAGTGGGGTACAGCAGTACTGAGTCAGGAAGACGGATCCTATTTTTTCTCTTATTAACTACTCTTCATTGGCCCCTGAATTGAATTTCAAATCCATCTTCTCATCCAAAATCCTGAATGATCAGGCCCCATCATATCTTAAATAGGCTTCCTCATAGGACCGTATTATCATAATAGAGCTCCCAAAGTAAACTAAAAGGCAAAGCGTTTGGTTATCAGGCTCCTCTCCTGAGAAATCAATTCCCAGTTTGTGGTTTAGGGGACAGACACCTTCTCTACTTTTAAGATAGAGCTTATAGAAAGGGCTGCTGAAAGCAAATCTAAAGAGCAAGAGAAAACAGAGTGTAGGTTCAAAAGCAAAGCGTAACTCACATAAACCACAGTCTTTATAGCCATCACTGCTGATGACCCTAATCAGTGCCAGGGATGATGTTGAAGTCCTCAGTTAGGGTTGGAACTGTCACCAACAATGACTTAGGCTGAGTTTGTGATCCTAAGTCAAAGACTCTATCACACTGACATGGCAATATTAGTTCAGCTACCATGAATAGGCACGAGAACATTTTTTTGAAACTGCCCTTCAAAGTTATTAAAAATACATTGTCAAAGGACTGTCTGTATCATATATATATATAGGATTCATCACTTCTGTTAAACTGTACCCAAAACCTTAATCTTTTCCCTAAACAGTAAGGACATAGACTGCATTTGTAACTATGCACAACCACCTCCACCCAATATTTCTTTTATGCCACTTGCTCCTGGCATTTGGCTGCCAGTCTATTCTTCACATCATTTCCATTTTCCCACGATGTCAAGCTCAGTGCTGCCCTAATTGCTCTAGTCCAATCATGCTCTTGCTCATCTTCTCTGAGGTGATTGTTCATGCTTTAAATGTCAGTGTTGTTTTGTCATTCTGCCTTTCAGACTTGTATTCATGCATCCCACCTCCTCCCCATGTGCCACACACACAGGCCTCCATCTTGATCTCCTTCTTGATCCTTAGCTAAGTTAATAGCTAAGGCCTTAATCTTGTGTTAGGAAGCTGCATTCATTAACTATACAAGGGCAATGCACAGAAACATGTTAGAACTAACAGTTTTTAAAGTGCTGACTAATAAATGAATTTTGACTTCAGCTGTCTGTGATCGCACACCTGTCAATCAAAGCATCAAGGCTGCGACCTTTCCGGCCTACACAAGCCGTGGGGCCAGGGGTCATCTCCTTTTTCCTGAAGCAAAGGAGAACAAATAGTATAAAATGCACATACATTTATTATGGAATATTGCCTGATGTCCGGGAGAATAAATTAACCCAAATATTACATAAGGCATGGTCACCTAAGTCTGTCTAATTCTCAAAGTTTAAAAAAAAAAAACCTCCTACATCAGCTCTTCAGATAAGGAAGGTCTATCTACAAGCAGGAGGCAAAAACACCCAGCATAACCACAGAGGTCAGCACACTCCCAAAGCTCTCTGAGACTAACCTTTATTCAGGCCTCCATACGTTTAGCCTTTCTGTCGCATCTTTTTGAAAAAGTGAAACGTAGTCTGGGGTTTGTTGTTCATACTCAAAATGAATCTCAACAGCAAATGAGAAATAAAAACCAAATGAAACTGTTTTATTAGAAATCCTTCTTTGCCTTCATCTTCATAAACCGAATAAAAGGTGGTTTACAAATAACAAAAGAAAAAGTTAACTCTGCTTGTAAAAGTTTTTTTTGTAAATCTTTTGTATTTGTAAAACGCAGTCATCATTGCTGGTGATTTTGATCCTAATCCTGTCACAATAGGCATTATTTTTAATTGTTCTCCAAATAATATTACAAATATCTATTAAATGTATTCTTCTTCCTCCTCCTATTGTATAATACTAATAATACTTTTTACTTTTTATTTAATTATTTCTTTTTTCTGGAACAGAATCAAACAGTTCTGTCTTTAATTAGTCTCCCTACATTGTAAAACCATCGCTGGTTTAATATTGCTGCACATAATGTTTCAGTCTTGTCGTGTGCTCAGCTTATATTGTCATGAGTACAGAAAGCTTTCCTCATCTACAACTAGGGCAGGGCAGCAGAACATGGTGAGCTGAAGATTACTTTAATCCTTGGAGTTTTCCTCTATGAGGGACTGAAATCTGAAGATAGGCCTAATCATTTTCAATAGACTGCATGTGAGGATGATGAAAGGGCTTAGACCAAAGCTTATGTTTTGCTTTCCACCTTATAACATTTTATGCTAGCCTGTATGTGGCTGTTAATGCTTACAGAGGCAACTTGCAGAGACCACAGGACTGGCTCTAAAGGTGCTGGGGCAAAGAGAAGTTCACACTGACTTTCATTCATTCCTACATAGGTTCATATTTAACTTTAAACTATATAAAAATTAAACCCTGGTTGGGGTGGGGGGGGTGGGGTAATGCTTATTTTTTCTATTTTTCTGTCAATATCTTAATTTGTAGACAATGAAAATACATACATGCAGATGTGTGGCACCAGTAAATGCCTTTACTGCAGCCACCTTCAGTTGCTGCTTGTTTGTGGGTCTCTCTCTCTGCCTACCCCTTTAACTCAAAACAAAAGTATTTCATTTTTCCAATGTTTATTTCATTGAATGTGTAATGTTTAGTGATTACAATAGTTTAAATACACAGTCATCAATTTTAAGAGGTTCACAAGTAACTGGACAAGCTGACATAAATTTATTATAAGAGTTGTTTTTTACACTTGGTTTAAAATTCTTTGCAGGTGACAGCCTGAACATCACCAAATGCTGCATTTCCTCCCCTGAGATGCTGAGCCATGCCTTTATTGTGAAACTCTTCAGTTTGTGGGTCACTCTGCCTTAAGTTTTGTTTTCAAAAACTGAAAAGCTCTGTTGGGTTTAAATCCAGTGACTGACTTGGTCATTGAAGAATATCCGATTTCTTTACCT
>JAMQGT020006766.1:45000-68376 GCA_024447675.2 Pterophyllum scalare
CTTTCACTGGAACTAAGGGGTTGAACCTCCTGAAAAACAGCCCCACACTATAATCCCCCCTCCACCAAACTGGCACAATGCAGTCAGACAAGTGCCATTCTCCTGGCAACCGCCAAACCCAGACTCATCCATCAGATTGTGAGATGGAGAAGCGTGATTTATCACTCCAGAGAACATATCTCCACTGCAGCCCAGTGGCAGCGTGCTTTACACCACTGCATCTGAAGCTTTGTGTTGTGCTTGGTGATGTGAGGCTTGGATGCAGCTGCTCAGCCATGGAAACCCATTCCATGAAACCCTCTCTGTGCACTGTTCTTAAGGCACAAATTACAAAGAAGTGTCAAAAAAAACAAGAAACAGCTGCTTTCATGAAAACATGACTGATGACTGATCCCTCTTAAAACTGTTTCAGTTTAATTTTTAAATGTTCATAGTCTCTTTAATGCTCTGTCTATGATTCCCCATAGACTGATTTTTTTCCCACGTTTCTTTTGTTCTTCCCACCTCTCTCATACATGTGACAGCCTGTCTCTGTTGCTAACTGAATCATACAACAAGATTACAATGGAAACCAAGGCAGCATTCTTGCCTAAACTCCACTCGTAATTATTAAGAGATCAGCAGATGGTATATGCATCTCAATTATGCGTGCAGGTACACTGTGAGACTACTTTTCCATTTCAGATTTCTCTACACAAGAGCTCTTATCCTGCAAATTCTCCATCAAATAAAAGATTTGGCAATTTTTTAAGATTAACTTAGAAGAAGAAAGCGGACTCGGACACGGTTTCCTGATCCATTATGGAGCCTATGATGCCTTCAGATGGATCCAGTTCTTGGTAGGCCCACTGAAACCGATTTACATGATTTTCAGTGGAAAATACATCGAGATTCACTCTGAATTTCAGACACCATAACTCTCAAAATGTTGACAGCATTTAAGTCACATTAAATACATTTAGTTCAGTTTTCAAGTCTTAATATAATTTCAGCCTCATTTTCACTCAGATATTCACATCATCTCCAGGACATTTTTCCGTCAGTGACCTTTTACAACATGACAAATGATCGATCATTGATCATTGATCAGTGTGTTCTGCATCTAAAGCTTTATATATAAGCTTGATTTAAACAGTAACGTACAGTAAATATTTCAGAGGAACTGATGGACAGTCTGACAGCTGCAGCTGCACTCGTTATAAATCCATGATGTCTCCGTCCTGATAGCCTGTTGACAAGTGAATGAAAGTTTGTTACTTTCTGTATGTTCGATGAGCACTTTTACTAACACCTAACTGGGATTTCAGTGCTTGTCAAAATACAAACGTCTGCAGATGAATTCGCTCCTCTGATCGCTTTGACGGCAACTTTATGAGTGAGGAAATGAGAGTGTCAGACAGGTGGTTCAGGTGCAGCAGGAGGGGAGGAAACCCAGAGTTTTTTGTATAAAACCTGTGAGTGAGCGGGTTAGGTTCACAGAGTCTGTCACCATGGTAACTGACTCAGAGTTCAAGTCAACTCTCTTTCTGGAACAGAAAAGTCGACTTTCCCTCATTTTAGGATTCACGAACTCCCGCTTCCTGGAATAGGGCCCTGGATTCGGGGAGAGTTAAAGGTGTCAAAACAACACTAAACCAGTGCAGGACTCTGACAGTATATAAACTGTGTATGTTCACCGATGTTAAGTATGTACAGTATATGGATAATAGAGGGGAAAAAAAGAGAAGTTATTAATGGGAGTTCTGATACCAGGATTCACCATGCTAATGAGTAGAGCCTCCATTTTTATTCAGTGGTAGAAATATGAATGCATTTCAACATCCACTGAAAAGTTTTTTGCATTCATTTAGTCATCGTTTACCCAAATTCAGTTTTCCTTAATATCTAAAGCTGAAGTCCCACCAGACCTTAACTTTTTCTTGTAAATAGAATTATTCAGCTGTAACCTGACAGGAGCAAGATGAAAAAAATTAATAATCAAACAAATGAGACAGTTTAATTTTGGACTTGTAATCTTAGTTAAGCCCAGTAAATGATTTGGGTCATTTGTGGTGGGAAAGATATCCGCGGTTCAAATTTTTCATTTTTAGATCTGCATTTCAAACTGTTGCTTGGCAGCACTGATGTACTGTTCATAAAGCTACAGTGTTGCATGTATTAATCCATGTATTAATCATATATAATATTAATGCATTAATCCAGTGTTGCATGTGTATATATATATAATTTGTCCACATCTGTATGTAGGCATAATAGTTATGAAAGTTTACAAATCAGGAGAAACCAGAAGTGGATTAATGAATTCAGCACACAGTGGTTTCAATTTGTTTTGAAATGTTTTATTGCTGATGAATGATGATAAATGACCTATTTTACTTCCAAAGAGACATAAAGGGTACTTCCCAATGTCAGACTTGCATCAGCTCCTCCCCTGCCCAAAATCATCAGGGCTACTTAGCTGTGGTGGGGTCAGTGTCCTCAGTCTTGCTAGTTACGTCTATTGCGGTGAAGGGAACACATTTATTTACTAAAATGAATCATTTATGATTTTCATTATGAAACTGTATGACATAATTTTAATCAGATTTGGAAAAACAGTTCTGTAGAATTAAGCTGGGGCGGGGTTTACAGTGACCTCATGACACCAGAGCTATGTGATCTTGATACAGAAGTTGCTGACATTGACTTAATGGATTAAATGTGCTTCTATTCAGTGCAGTAGACAAATCTCTCAGGGGAGTCTTTTTGATTTGTGTTGGGCTACCACATTGAGGTCATGCTGAAGGCCGTGGCAGCAGAGGAGCTGCTGGTGACAGATTCAGTAGCAAGTTCTTTGGAAGTTAAGTGTACTGTATCTCCCACTTCTTATATATCCAAGCTAGAGATTTGATCAATTATCCAGAGAAAAGTACACAAGACATATTTTATGTTTCAGTCTCACCCACTACTCCATAATCAAGTCCGTCTATGCAATTCCATTAACGTTCTATCATAAATCTTATCTCTTGCAGCCTTATAGAATGCTTATGTCATTTATCTCTACTCCACTCAAACACTAAGTTTACTGTTATTTGACTTGGTTAATTAAAACTTGTTGAGAGTTTGGGATGTTTTTCATTGCATTTTGTTTGTCTTGCTGTCAGTTTGGAAAACATTAAGGCTCGCTCAACTTATTTAGATGAGATGGCTGTCGAGGACCTCACTATTTGTACAACTTCAAAGTGTGAAGTGAGCTAAAAAGAAAGATATACCAAATACATTAATCTGGGAGAAAAATGGTAAAAACATTAAGAGCAAACAAATGCTGAATGAAAAAAAAGAAAGTCTTGATACTTACAGGCAAATTTTCACAGGGCTTTCTGCAGTCCAGTGAAAACCTAGGTGCACCTTTGCTGCTTCCTTATGAATTAAAGGGTAACTAGCTGCCAGGTGTTGCTAATCAAGTGCCCATAATTAATTGATCATCAACGAGTGTGACCACCTCTAAAAAAGGAGACATTTTGGCAGTTTGCTGGTCTGGAGCATAACACCATGGCACAATCTTCCCAGCAGTGGACGTCTCAGCAAATTCACTCCAAAGTCGGATGTTGCAATGCTCAGAGAAACGGCAAAAATTCCAATTGCTACATCTCAGGCACTGCAGGCCGCAGCATGTGAAATGTTCAAAGTCATGACAGTAAAATTAGAAAAAGACTGAAAAATAAGCCTTGCTTGGAAGGGTTGCCAGAAGAAATCCTCTTTAAAAAGAACATGGTTTAGGTTTGCAAAGTTGCATTTGAACACATACAGCAGCAAGACTTGTGGAACAATGTCCAGAACAGATGAGGCCAAAATGTTCCAAACTCAGCATATAAGTGAAAAAATACCTCATATCAACTGTCAAGCACAGTGGCAGATGGGTGATGATTAGACCTTTTTTTTTAGCAGCCAGAGGACCTGGGCACTTTGCAGTTGCTGAGTCAACCATGAACTCTTCTGTATACCAAAGTATTCAAGAGTCAAATGTGAGGCCATCTGTCTGACAGCTAAAGCTTGGCTGAAATTAGTTCACGCAACAGGACAATGATCCCAAGCACAGCAGCAACCAGTCAAAGCCCAGAGCCTCAGTCTGTTTGAATCAATTGTGGCCACAAACCTCAAAAAACTGAAGCGACAAAAGTATGTCAACATTTGTCCAAAATAATGCAACATACTGATAATGTCATGCAAAAATGATATTCTAAGTTAGCGCTGCTAAAGGTGGCTATATAAGCTGTTGAATCACAGGAGTGTATTTAGCTTTTCACAGTCCTGTGAAAAACTCTTTTTCAAGGGACTGTAAATGCTGTTATATGAATGTAGGAGCATTCAGAGAAAAGTCTCTTAAACCTGTAATATGTTGGTGATAAAATGAGATCTTGTACATATGATGAACAAAATACTATGAAGAGTTTCCTGAACAGTGCTTCCCCTGCTTTCTGTTTTGGTGATTGGGTAGAGTTTGTGACATTAGCCTTATTAAAATTAGAAGCTAATGCTTCATGAATTTAACAAAGAAACAGAAGCCTTCTCAATGGACTTTAGACTATATGTACATTTCTAAATGTTTGATAAATTGGATGCTCATTCAAAATGTCTCTTAATGTCCTCAGTGGCATTATTAATAGGTTAAGGTGAAAGGGCTAATATCTGGTTATCTGTCAGTTAAAAAAAATTAAAAATCTAGAGCGCATGGAAAAACCACCTGGGTTTATTACAGAGATTAAAGGTACTGCACTGCAGTGGTTTGAATCGTATCTATCTAATAGACTCTAATTTGTTCATGTAAATGGGGATTTTTCTTCACACACTACGGTTAATTATGGAGTTCCACAGAGTTCTGTGCTAGGACCAATTCTATTTACATTATACATGCTTCCATTAGGCAGTATTATTAGAAGACATAGCATTCATTTTCATTGTTAAATCCAGAATTGAAATTAAAATCCTTCTTCTCACATACAAGGTCTTGAATAATCAGTAGTCTAATAATGTGCTCCCTGCTACCCCCCACTTGCTTACGGTAATGCCCACCCTCAAACTCACAACTGCCCCCCACACCCCCACCCTGAGACTGACATCAGCAACAATACCTTGCCATCTCCATATGGGGGTCTTTTACCATACAAAGCCCCTCACATGTGCACTGTTGCTAAAATGGCTGGGGGAAGGCGATGTAACAGTAGGGCAGAGTTGAGTAGAACAATACCCCATATCCCACACGTAAGCCTCAGGTGCATATCGGTTTTTAAACACAGTGGTGCCACTGCCCGAAAAGGTGCTGAAAGAGGAGGAAGACGTAGACCCCTCCTGTTGCATGTGGGTCTTTACCACAATACAAAGCGCCTTGAGGCGACTGTTTTGTTGTGATTTGGCACTATATAAATACAATTGAATTGAATTGAATTGAATTGAATTGAATTGAATTGAAACAGCTGTGTAACCAACACAGCATCAGGGGTCTGTGTTTCCATGAGGGGCAATGGGATATAAGGACCTACCAATCCTCATTTCTACAGCAGCCATCACCGCCGCATCTTCACCAGCCCTTTGAACCCGTACATCAACCATGGAGACCTTCCCACAGCCGACGTTCAGCGAGCCTTTTGCAGTTACGTTGCCGGATGACTAAGTTGACGTGTGCCCCCACAAAAAAGAACGTGAGGAGACTGAGTTTAAATTAGAATACAAAATCAAAGCAGATAGGTGTATACAGATAAATTTAGCGATGGAAAAGTCATGTTGTGGGTGGATTCTAACGAGAGGGTTAATCTTTTTAATTGCCCAACAGTGCAGATTTGTTTTTTGTTTTTTTGAGCGTCATTGATGACAGGATAGTGCAATAGCATCCAGAGGTGTTTGAAAACTGGATGTTAAATCCACACCCACTTACCATTGTTTAAGGACTTGTTTTTAGTTTAATATTAGAAAATGTCTTTTGCTATGTTTGTTGTGATATTACAAACGCTAGGAAGACTTCTAGGCCTTCTCCCCTGTGTAGTCCAAAATCATCAGGCTAGTAGAAAATAAAAACTGTGTGTATGTGGGTATTACAGCAAATGTATTGTTAAAAATAAATATTAAATCCAATAGTCCTTTATTTTTTTCTTTTCAGACGTTGACACATGTGATGAGGGTTCTTGTGTCTCATCACCTACTTCTTCTTCACCCTCTGCATCTCACCAACTAGATGGTGAGGATATGATGCTGCGCAGTGTGACAGCTGTCAAACTCGCTACACTACGCTTGCATAGCTATCATGAAGAGATATGGTGTCGCGGGTGTGAAAACACGTGACCGGACTACGATCATCACAGGTTTTTGTATCATGCACCTAATTATTTCTACCGCGATCATCACGACCAGGTGATGAAAAGATTGAGGACGGATCACTTCATACTGGCCATCCGGCTCTTCTTGCTGTCCAACAGCCTGCAGGACGCAGGAGTGGATATCACCAAAGTTGTAGACAGCGTTCTGAGCGAATTGATGCCGTCATTTAACATTAACATGACAATACACAAACTGACACACTCTGTGATACATGAGTTTAGCTACGATATTGTAGATGCAGAACTTGTTATGATTGAGAATTACTGGCATGGCAAACATAAAATTATGTGTGTGTGTGTGTGTGTGTAATGCATTCTCTGTATTTAGCTTTTTATGCTGATGAAATAAAAACCTTGTTATCCCACAATATAGTCACATCCGGGAGAGTTACGGTGTGGAGAAGCCCCAAGAAGCGTACCACCCAGACTGTTGCATGCCCAGAGTGAAGCATGGGGGTGGATCAGTGATGGTTTGGGCTGCCATATCATGGCATTCCCTTGGCCCAATACTTGTGCTAGATGGGCGCGTCACTGCCAAGGACTACCGAACCATTCTAGCGTAATATGTGCATCCAATGGTTCAAACATTGTATCCTGAAGGCGGTGCCGTGTATCAGGATGACAATGCACCAATACACACAGCAAGACTGGTGAAAGATTGGTTTGATGAACATGAAAATGAAGTTCAACATCTCCCATGGCCTGCACAGTCACCAGATCTAAATATTTCTGAGCCACTTTGGGGTGTTTTGGAGGAGCGAGTCAGGAAACGTTTTCCTCCACCAGCATCACGTCGTGACCTGGCCACTATCCTGCAAGAAGAATGGCTTAAAATCCCTCTGACCACTGTGCAGGACTTGTATATGTCATTCCCAAGACGAATTGACGCTGTATTGGCCGCAAAAGGAGGCCCTACACCATACTAATAAATTATTGTGGTCTAAAACCAGGTGTTTCAGTTTCATTGTCCAACCCCTGTATGTGTAAGTCACAGTACTTATGGCCATAGTCCTGGAAACTATGCAGGACTTACATATACTTACAGGAGTATAATAATAGTTAAAGACGTGGAGAAAGTTCAGTTAAAGTTCATGTTACTTCAAGTGGAAAATTCTGTCTGAGACTGCCAGCAGTCAAGGGCAGATGAAGATAAATGACCTTAGTCAGAGATACCTAAAAGAGCTGTTACTAAGTGTTGGAAGCAGGCACAAATTAAGCTGGGCACCAGCAGTGTGAGGATAAAGCAGCTTTCACTAGATCTACTCCTTGTATTGTGGCTTATCTTGGTGACCTAGCAGTGTT
Organism: Pterophyllum scalare; assembly: GCA_024447675.2. NCBI lineage: Eukaryota > Metazoa > Chordata > Actinopteri > Cichliformes > Cichlidae > Pterophyllum > Pterophyllum scalare. The sequence continues at coordinate 52,653 of JAMQGT020006766.1, forward strand.
GAGAAAAACATGTGTGTGACGGTGTAAGTAATTGTGGCATTAGAACAACCATCTTTACTGTAACACACTGTGTATTTACAGCTGCATAACGGCAGGTGTGGTGTACATTAAGTATTATAGATTGAATACACCACAGAAAAGGCACAAACAAGACTGATGTCCCACAGTCCTGTTTTTTCTTAATTTTTTGCTGTTTTTTTTCTCATATGCTCTTTGGCAAAAAGCCTCTTAAATGCTGAACTGGAGGCTGTGAGGGATATTTCTGATGTTTTAAAAAGGCAGAGCTGTACAGTTTTATTTATTCATGTCTCTGAAGCCTTTGTTGATCCTACTCTGTTGGAAAAGAGCTTGCTGACCAAGTCTGACCAAGCAGTAGTACCCATTACTAATTATCTCTCCAGCAGGATTCATTGTTTCAAATTTAATGGGCTCAGATCAAAATGGCTCACTGTACTTAATGGTGTGCCCCATGGTTCTGTTTTTGTCCCATCTTTATTTTCTCTTTATATGAATCATTCACATATTTATATGCACAGTCATTAATTCAGATTTTTTTGTTCCAGATATTCTGTCATGCAAATGGGAATTGTGGCACACAAGTCTGGCTCCCTATAAAACTGCTTGTGTGCTTTTTGGATTTCAGTTTTTGTAAAGCATCATATTCAGCAAACAGGTATAAGGATGGCATTGATTGTCATTTTCTCTCTCCCATAAGCTTAATATCACCCTCAAACAAAACTATTTATTCACTCTTTTGAGTCTCTGCTCATTGAGCACATGTGTGTGTTCTTTGTGTAAGCAATTTTGTGTAAGAAATTTTCTAACTAGCAGATGGAGATATTCTTATAATTGAGGGAATGATAAAATGTTGCCATTTTATTATCTATTCTTGATTACAGAAGTTTAACATATACATAAACAAGACAGTTTAATATATTATATAAACATGGCTGACTGCATTAAAAGATATTTCTCTCTTTATGTTTTTGTACACATTATTTTTTCCAGTATTAAGATGCATAGCTGTATAGTTATTACACTTTTTATGGCTGTATGTTCTAGATATACATATAGCCTGTTATGACATGCCAGATCATTTTATTTTATCCATACCAAAAACAAAAAATAGAATTGGTGTCCTACTCTTTTTTTTTAACAGATTACAGATAATCAGGATTTATTAACAAAGGGAAAATAGTTTTGTGTTTAACATTTAAAAATCAGATATGTTCTCTGGTTTTTCATATTTCACATAATATCATCAGTGATCCCCACTTGCACACTGTATTAGCTTGATTTTGTAGGCACAACAGCAGGAAGGAAAAAAAAAACAACTAAAAACTAAATAAATAAATAAAATCTCAATGTAGTGGCAGTGGAGTGGAACAAGCTACTTGCTGAGATGAAACCCCCATGTCTCCAGCAGGTGTTTGGATTGCAGCTGGAGCCTAAGGAGTGCTGTGAAAAATGTTGTGCAAAAAAGCAGCATAAATTTACAGGTAGCTATGCAAAGTGGTTCTGATGCATTATTATGTTTTATTTGTCACATAAAAGTTGTTTATCTGTCAACAAAATTAGTTTGCTTGTTTACATACCTAGTTTTCTCTGCCATTTGTGTATAATCATTGTAAAAATGTGTGAAATCATTACTTTTGACTGTGCTGTTAAACGTATGGAATGTTGCAACCACTTTTGACTTGTATCCAGAGAGAAAGGTTTATGTATGTGTTCTCCTTTAGGGCTAACACAGCATGCTATGCTCTGTTGTTACTCTGCAAAGTAGATCAGTGTTTTTCGTGAGCTTTGTCTTAGCAGAGATGCACTGTGGATGATTAGAACCCCAACCTAGCCTAACTGTCAACACATGTTCCCATCTATGGAGACCAACAGTTAGACAAAGGTTAGTGGAGGTTTTCTGACATTGTTGGGTGTCATTTGTTATTTAAGTCGCAACACTTTGACCTTATAAGACAAATTTGCCCTTTATCTTGATGGATGGCAAAGGTCCAGAAATTTTACTGTTTCCAGTAGTGAAGTCAGAGCACTCAGACTTCTTGACTGTGTGGTATATCAGTAGTTTCCATAAGAGAGCTCCTTGAAAGTTAAATATGAAAAGGTGCACTATTAAAGCAAGTTGAGGGACATGTCTTGAATTTTAAGTATGCTTTCACAAAGAAAAACATTCAAACATACGCAACATTGCCAGAGGATTTTGTTTTCTTTAAACAATAAAGTCCTAATGATTATTAACAATTCCTCCAATCCACAGTAGCCACTGCAAGCTCTAGCAAGCCTTGAGCATTTCAAAAAGTTGCTTCCTTTAATTCTGCATATTCACAGAAGAATATGAAACACAGCACCCAACATAAGTACAGTACTTAATTCAATTTCACAGATTTCCCTGAATTTCACGATTGATTAGCTCTCATTTTGTACAGTTTTTTTCTCTTTTGAGCTAATTATAATCACCTACATTTGTAGGCTGTCAGGTACACCTATGGAGATCATATGATATTTACATGTTCTTCTACATGTGCAGCAGGGGTCCATCTTGAAATAAATCAAAGATGGCCTTGACTGGAGACCATCCTTCTACTTTTCCACACATTTGATGTAACTTTTACATTAAATTACAATCAATTTACAACAAAACTATAAATGTCATTATTGTCAGCCAACAAATCTTAAGTATCCCATACAGATTCTGTGTTTGATAAATCTTGTATTTGCAGTGGATTTGGAGTGTTACTACACTGAGCTTATGATCTCCTGCTGCTCATCAGCAGCTGGGGCACAAGGGCGGCAGTCTAAGCAGAAACACCCAGACCTCCCTCTCCCCAGCCACATCCTCCAGCTCTTTTGGGGAGACACCAAGACTTTCCCAATCCAGCTGACTGATGTAAACTCTCCAGCATGTGCTGGATCTTCCCTGGAGCCTCCTCCCAATGGGACATGCACAGAACACCTCAAACAGGAGGCACCTGGGAAGCATCCTGGTATAATACCCAAATCTCCTCAGCTGGCTCCTTTCAGTGTGGAGGAATAGCCCCTCCCGAATGGGGAAGTAATTTGTTCCCAACCTGGAGTGAGCACTCCACCCTTTTGCAACTGAGAACCATGACCTCAGATTTTGAGGTGCCAATTCTCAACCCAGGCATTGATAACATGGCCACAGACTGCCCCAGTGGGAGCTGGAGGTCATTGCCTTATAAATCCAACAAAACCACATTATCTACAACAAGCAGAGACAAGATCCTGAGGCCATAAACCAGACACACTCTACCCCTTGGCTGTTCCCAAATGGGAACATAGATATTTGTTTTTCAAAACACTTGAGCTCATCATGTTGGACTGTAACTGTGGAGAAATGCAGTTTCCACCAACCTGCTAATCATTAGATTGGAACAAATGGAACATAAAACAAAACAAAAACAATTCCAATCGCAATAGCTCTTCACAACCATTGACAGTAGATAACTTTTCCACTTAATTTGTTCAATTCAGCTTTATTTATATAGCACCAAATCACAACAACAGCCACCTCAAGGTGCTTTATACTGTAAGGTAAATAACCTACAATAATAAAGAGAAAACCCCAATAACTAACCAGACCACTCTCCATGAGCAAGCACTTGGCAACAGTGGAAATGAAAAACTCCCTTTTAACAGGAAGAAACCTCTGGCAGAACCAGGCTCAGGGAGGAGCAGCCACGACTGCCAGTTGGCAGTATGGGGAGGGAGACAGGATAAAAGACACACTGTGAAAGAGAGTCAGAGATTATGAAATTCGTTCAAATTTGTGAATATTGTGTCTATCATACAATGATAAATATTCCTTTTAAAATTCCTGGATCCAGATTGTGATCCAGATCACCACCAAAATTTCGTCAGAAAACGTCATCAAAATCTCTTCATAATTTTTCAAGTTATTCTGCTAATAGCCAAACCAACCAGCGGGACTGAAAACATAACCTTCCTCCACCTATTCGAGGGTGAAGTAAAAATGTTCCTGGAAAGTGTTCAGTCCCATTAAATTTCAAAATCTGCACACGTGCATGTCTGTGCATTCATATTTAACTGAACTATGACCCCGTGAATGACCGTTATTTCTGATGTAGCTGCAACTGCAGGTACACAGGCACAGCTCAGGCAAAGTACTACAACTGTATTTAATTGGTTATTTGCTAACAAATAACCAACTAAATACAACTCTATGGTGAGCTTGGGAATATAAAATATTAATTCCAGGTAAATTAACTTATCATCCTGGAGGTAAATTTTAATTTTGAGGAAGGAAAATTATAGTAAAGGCCGAAAATGGTGTTCAAAAGAGAACAGCAGTTACTACCTGTAGCTCACATTAAAGCTCATCAAATCTGAAAAATCACCCTCATTCATGTGCCACACTGGAATAAAATCAATGACTAGTGTAGTTTATTATTAAAATCACTGCACCCCCCACACCCCCGGGAAATAACCTCTGTCTGAATGGGCTTCATTTTTCTGTTCTGACTGACCAGTACCAAAGCACCACAGTCACAGCTGAGTCATTCTGAAAGCACTTCAGCTAGAAGAATGCGCTTTAACCACTATACTAACTACAACACACTCTGACAATAAATCTGTAATGATTCACTTTGAGATGATTCATTCTAATATTATTATTATTTACATCCAGGCGCGTACTGTCCTTGGCGATGTATTTGCCATGGTTTTATGCCTTCCTGTTCCAATGCCATAGTCAGATTTGTGTGGTTTTTCAAAGTGAGCTGTCACCTTCCTCTGTGTTCTGGTCTGTGTCATATGTCTGGAATTTTGCTTTGCTCTGGACAATGAACACATGTTGGATATTACATACTTTAGGTGGACAGCGTTGTCTATCCATTGGATCCAGCAGAGTGATGTTTTGATCTGGCTGAGGTATCAGATAGCCCTTTGATTTGATTTGACTGGACTCTTCTTCACTACGCAGTGCTTTTGATGGAAAATCTGCTCAGTAGTTGTCTTTCACAGTCACGATAATGCCAGTTATCATGATTGCTTAACTATAAAACCAAATTTCTGTAGATATTACACTACATGGATAAAAGTACTGGGCCACGCCTCTTAGTCTTTGAATTTAGTTTTTACAGTCCCATTCTTTTGCAAACATTTGTGAACGAATGGATTGTTGTAAAGAGTGACTGTAATACGATGCCGCCATTGCAACAAGTCAGCTTGTGTGAGAGTATACACTGATACAGTTCATGTTTATACTGTTGCTCTAACATCTCAGAAAATCAACCCTGCAAACCCAAATTCATAATCACATCATTAACCGTTCACAGCTGGATGCTTGTATTATGGCACTAATTCACTCTTTTGCAGCCAGCCATCGACTAATCCTGACATGTCACACCTTCATATAAATAGTGTTATTACCACATGGGTGAGAAGGACACATGACCAAGGCTCTAAAGACAATGAAGGCCCTTAGTCTTAAGGTTTTTTGTAACTTGTATCATATTGTTGTTTTTAAAATATAATAAATAATGAGATTTTAAAAATTAATAAAACTTGTTAAAGTATCTGGAAAATAACTGATTAAATCATGTCATAATAAGGTAGACTTTAAGTCTACATCCAGCAGTCAGCATGAAGAAAGCACAGACAGACCATGAAAGAAAGATACACTTAAACAGGTAAACTGGATGCCACTAGCCCAAGTTCACAGGAGGACAGCAACACTGAGACAAGTAATAGCAGTGGAGCATGGTGGGAAACCTCTTTTTTGTGGTTCTGTATGAGTGAACAAAAGACTGACTTTTAACTTCACATGCAACACAAACCTGAGTCACCTCCGTGTTATTCATTCACCCACTGCAACAAAATTCCTACAAAGATTTTTTTCTTTTAACTCCTACACCAACTTGTCTGATTTCATACTTTTTAGCAGAAGCATTTTCCTCCCCCATGCCTGGTCTGGAGAAAACATCCACTGGCTGACCACGGTCCTGAACTACTTGTGCATCACCTCACTTCAATTCTTGAAACCTGTTTAGCAGAGAGCATGGGTGTATTTCTGTCACTGTCCATGATACTCCTTGGTAGTGGCTGATGATTCCATTAGTTTTTGGTCGTGAAATGAAGTCATAAGACTTTTTGTGAAAGTATTGTTGTGGCATGCATGTTGTAAAGCAGGCAGCATACTAAAACAATTGGGCATACCCTTTCACTGTTGTAGAGAACTGCCCCATCTATCCTCAGTCACCTGTAACACAGAGAAAGCGAGGTCATTACTAAGACATTAAAGCCAAACTGTTGTAAGAAATAGAAAGTATTTTGAAAGGAATAGCCAACCATCATCATACATTCCATATCTAATTTTTTGGAAAAGGCAGCTCTTATAGAAAATAATTGCATCACGAACAGAGCTCAGGCACTTAGTACTGATGTTGGTATTTATTGTGGTGAAGTTGCTTTCTGAAACCACCTGGACACCTTGTCTGATACTCTGAAGAACCTCCACGTTCTCTGGGAATATTATATACATTTATGCTTTTGACATTGGTGACCTAAGAACCAGGAGAACGTAAGTAAAAATGGAGAATACAAAGTCCCTGCTACAGATGCTGAAAATATCCAGAGGCTAAAAAAAAAATGAAGTGTTGTAAGAAGTTTGGTTGCAGAGGATATTGCATTTCTTGTAATTGAGAGAATGAGTTTGGCAGCAATTTAAGAGTAGTGTAACTTGGCAATCAATGTGTTGTGATGAAACCTTCCTCTGGCAAAGATTCTTTCCCTTCTAGCACACAATCCCTTTTCAATGTGGTGCTTCTTCATTAGCGGCAACTATCACAACCATGTGCAAAAGAAAAATTATGTGGCTACTGACTTCTGGTACCCCAGGTGTGGACAATCAGGATTGTCATCATTGGAGGCAATCTCAATGCGAGATGAGATTCTGCACCAAGAGGCAACCCAATATCTCCAGTCTGGGACTGTCAGAGTGACCAACACAACCACATTGGCCAACTTTAGAAAAATACTGGTTGAAGAATGGGATGCCATCCCACAGCAGTGTGTGAATAAAATGGTGACCAGCATGAGGAGGAGGTGCCAGTTTGTTGTGACTGTGTACGGTTCTTCCGTTTGTTACTGAGGCCCCTGTTTGTTAAATGAATAAACTGTTAAATTGCTAATATGTCTTGTCTCTTCAGATCAGCCACTCAATCCAATAAACAACACCGAACAAGAGGGAATAGCAGAATAAGCTGTGGTTCAAGGGTGCAACCCACACATACTCAACTCTGCTGCTCAACCCACAAATGCATTTTCCTTACAAATGTGGCTCTGTCTAAGTTTAGTATCACTTGTCAAATTAAACCTTCACACAATATTTATACTGGCTAGACATTAGAAATCAGTCATAAGAGGTCATGTAACATTGGCTTATATTTTGTAGAATGTAGCTGTCTAAATCCACAACAGCAGCAGCTCAGGTTAGCTGATCAGGGCATGTCCACAAAAATAATCCCCTTGGGATTAACTTGGGAATTATTATGAAACAAGTCATTATTTCCTCCAAGCTGTACCTCTAAAATGCATCTTAGGGTTAGGGTTAGCCTCTGGATACACAGACGTCTTATGAATGGTACAGAGCCTACTGCCCAGCAGAGTGTGATGTGGTTAATAATCTGAGTCAACCTGAAGGAATAAATCCACAAAAATCATTCAGATTAAGAGAGTCTCTTGTGAACAAGCTGGGAAAGTAAAGTACCCCTGCACTGCTCAAACATTTCCGGAGCTGGTTTGTCTAGTTATCTCTAAGTTCAAGCACAGCCAAGTTGTATTGTGAGAATCACTAATCACCTGATTGCACATTTTTTGTTTGATGTTTTGGGTAAGAAGGATGAGGAGGAATATCTATTCTGACCTATCAACAACAATAGGACAATTTTCTTTTTAAGTAATTAGGGACAGATGATGATGATGATGATAATGATGATGATGATGATGATGATGATGATGATGATGATGATGGACAATTTACAGCCTAACAAACATGCAGCAGCATGAAAGCATGTGATCAGTGTTGTTCCATTATCCAACAACCACATACTGCGAATAAACATGTGAAAATGACACATTATCTATACTCTATATTGTGAACTCATATTCAGATGGTTATAAGCAGACCCTGTTCACTATCCTTTTCAGGTGATTGTGTGATTTATACAACTAACAACCTTTAATTTCAGTGCCTGTCCCACTGCATTGTTAGCCTTGTACTGTCCATACATTTCATTTCTGCTCTGACTGATTAGACTTCCCGAGGTTTAATGCTACATATTCTTCACACTGACAAGTGAATGTATTTCCCAAACCGCAATTAAACACAGTTTTCTGGCAGAAACTGACAAAGCATGCTGATTGATTGACAGTTCATGGCAGTGACACGACAGCCTGTTAACTAACCCTTTATACTGCAGTGTTTCAGTGCAGTGAGAAGACAAAAACAGCGCATGACATGGCTAAGGCTATTTGGATTTTAATTCAAAACTAGACTGACAAGCGAGCCCGTGGTTAAAGCACAGGTTGCTCAGACACATGGAGTTTCTCTATAGGTTAAAGATGGCCCTGTTTTTTTTCTGATTTGTTACCAAAACTAGCTTTCAGAATGAAACTTCATTCATTACAAAGCACCAAATATAATACAAGCTGTGAGGTCCAGACTCCAGAGATATCCACAAAAGCCATCTTCCCCTTCCAAGGCTGAGTAAAAGTCCTCTCAGTTTAAAGCTGATATACTCTGGGTGCCTTCAAATTTTAGTGTGATACTACAAAAAGAATAATAAGAATGATCTCCACTAGTCCTTTCTGCTTCTACTCTTTATAGTTCACCAAGCATTCTGTAGAATGGGGTTGAGAAAGAGCGCACACATGAGACTGCATGACTCAGTGCTTTGTTCCCCACATTTCCTATTTCTAAATGCCTTCCCAAGTTCATGGATATGTCAAAAAAGACTCCATACATTCTCAAAATATAATCTTTGGGATCATCTAGTACTGTTGTTAACTGTAGTTATAGAAGGGCATTGTGTCACAGTGTGAATTGCAGGCACACTACTCCTTCTGACTTTGATGTGTATACCCAGGGTCAGAAGCTTGATTACAGGCTGTCACTTCCATGAAATATTACTTTCCTGACACAAAGCATTAGCCTTGTTCAAAACCAGCAACTCATTTAAAATGAATGACACATTGTTTAGATTGTCACTGTTGTTCTTTGACAAGCGTCAGTCCCTTCCAAAACTGGAGTGCAGCCTGCAAGGTCATAAATTGATGCTGAAGCTCAAGGCAGTCATCTCGAGCTGCACTAGTTCATACACACTTAGAGGGCTAAGTATGTAAACACACCCTCCCAATTTGGCAATGCCTTAAAGCTGCAGAATTTCCTACCTCTGCCTCTGCCTGTACCCTATTTGCCATATTGGTGTGATGAGCTCAGAGCCCAAACAGCAAACTCTAACTGTGTTCTAAATCATTTCATGTCTGACTGAACTGGTAGAAACTTCTAAAAGTGATCACATGTGGGTATTTCAATTTACAAAAGGGTTATTCCATGGAAAACCAGAGTGCTTCCCATCTGATCCTTCAGAATCCACTTTTTTTTTTGTTCATAAACTTTTTCATATTTGAAGCCATACAAAAATTACATAAATACTAGTAACATTTTCTGAGTTTCAGGCTCTCAAAGTACTTAGGGCTGGGTTGAAATTTGGTGCTGTCCTCTATTTTTTCCAGTATTGTTGAACCTTCATAACTTCTTACGTATAGAAGGTAGCCACATGGAATTTTCAGGGCTGGAAAAATACATTTAATCTCTCTTTAAAAAGTAAGAGAAACAAGCATTACTTCCCTGGATGTTTTATCTGTTTTCTCATCATTCATTGGAGAAAACTTGTTCAGGTAAAAATGAAAGGGTCATATCACTTTGTGGAATAGTTGAATTTTAAAACTAGGCTAATCTCCTAGTCATGATTCCTTCTATGTTAAAATAATATTCTGATAAGGTCATAAATTGATGCTGTAGCTCCATCTTTTTGGGGAATAATGAACCATAAAGTTTTGCTTCCACTTGATATGACACATAATATTGAAGTGTCAAAGTGCGTTATATAGCATGGAAATTGTAATACACTCAATACTCAGATTCTCTGAACACTTATGGTAGATCTGTACTAAAGAAAAAACACTCAAACCTTCCAGCCGATGCACGTCATCACAAACACAAACAGTGCTTTAGCCTGAGGTAAAAGCTGTGCTTGCTCTCTGCGGTACTCACAGTCAGTGAAGTCTGGCATCTTCAACAGTGCTCAGTGAAGACAACTTTAAAACAAATAAATAAATACAGTTATTCAATCAATAAATTATCCTTGTGGGAGACAAAGCAACAACTGTGATTCTTTTTCATTATTACTTCTCTGATTATTATAATTATTATTGTCATAATATTCTGGAATATCACATTACTTCTTCCTGTGTCTGTGTCAATTTCAATTCAATTCCTGTTTTATTTTGAAGGTTAGCCTTCATGCTTTACTGTGCTTTTTTTTTTTTTTTTTTTTTACTTCCCTCCTTTCATCCTTTCCCCACAGTCATCAGTGTCTGATTAAATTCACCTGTTTCTTATACCCGTCCCTCCCTGGTCTGTATTTGTGCTAGTCTCTGTCTCTTTCCTCGATCATTGGCAGATTGTTAGTGTTATAGCTCGTTTTTCTCTCACTGGCTCTTTGTGTTTTGGATTAATTCTGTTTGCTCATTTGTGTTTTCTCCTGCCATCGCTGTGTAACTGTCATTTATAGCTACATGTAAAATGCTCATCTCCACAGTCCACAGTAGGTCTTTTGTCTGTGTTCTGTTGAACATTTCATCACATGATGGCAAGAGCTGAGGACGCTTCCCAGCAGTGAGTAGCTGGGATTTATTTGTCTTAAATTTGCTGTATTCACTAAGCAAAGTTTGATTCAGACTTTGGTATGTCCTGTGTTTCAGTTAATCAAAGCTCTACCTACATCCACCTATTAGCACTACTACTGCTAGTAGATTCAGTTTACAATGATCATGTATATGATGTGCGTGTGTGTGTGTGTGTGTGTGTGTGTGGTAGGCAATAGTACAAAGAATGCACTCCTTAGTTGTTAACCCATCAATCAAATGCTGGGCTCAGATGACATGATAACAGCACCATGACACACACCTTGTGAAAACCCAGCAGACAGACTGTGAGGACTTTTATTCCCTCTTACATTGTGTAACAACTTCCATGATACATCTGTGACCTTGACCACCAGAGTGTTCTTCTGGCATAAAGCACAGCGAGTAAGAGGTTAAACCCATATTTTTCTCTTTTTGTAGCTCACGGTCAAGTCAACCTGATCTGAGTATAAATAACCATTATCATACACATTCCTTTGGACAGTATTGTTTTATTCATCTATTGGAATTGCTTCTTGATGATAACAGACAGGCCATAACTACTCTAAGAAACCTGTTTGTCATGTCCCCTGGCCAAGTAAAGCAACTATATATAATTCCATGTTCACAATATCACAATGGAGCAGCTGTGGCTGGTTGCCTTCTAATCAGAAGGTGCATGGTTCCGATCCTTTAAAGAACAAGGCTCCTGGGGAAAAAGTGCTTTGAGTACTCAGGTGAAGTAGTAGCAGACCACTGCAGGCAGAACACAGAACAAAAGGCGAGCTTTTATTACAGCTGATTAAAGTTCCAGATAATTCAAAAAGTCCAACAAAACCACAATGAAATGAACATGTCGATACCAGGAAAAGCAGGGACTAAAAGAGGATAGAGGTGATGGGAGCTCATGCCATACCCAAGTACACGAGGTCTGGATTACACACTCACTGGCCACTTTGTTAGATATAACCCATTTTGTCTTCAGTGCTGCCTAATTCTTCCTGACATGGAATAATCGAGGTACTGGAACCATTCCTCAGACATTTTGGTCCATATTGATCTGAGCGCATCATGCAGTTGCTGCAGATTTGACAGCTGCAGATCCATGATACGAATCTCCCGTTCCACCACATCTAAAGGGTGCTCTATGGGATTTCGATCAAAGGGGTGTATTACAAGGTGAGATTAATGGCTTAGTGAGCTGTGTCGAGCTTTAAAGTCAGAGTTTTTGTGTCACAAAAGTGACTCTTTTTTTATCTCGCTAAATCACTGTGGTAATTTCAGAGTTTCAGTTTAAAATCAGAGCCATACTTTCACTGATTCTTTTATCTAGAGCATCTTTTAAATGCAAAACTCTCTGCTAGGTGAATACATTTGATATGTGCAAGTCGTTAAGCTGTACCTTCCTAAAACTGAATGAAGCACAAAGAAAATGAATAAATGTTGACGACTGGTCCTAATCTGCTGCTAAATCTCTTTAACTCTGCTGGAACAGCAGCTGCTGGAGTCAGAACACACACCGAGAATACCTGTTCGATCAATAAAATTAATTTAACTTTGATCTGAATTAAAGGGGCCCAATGAGTGCCAAGAAACTATCCCCCATGCCCTTACACAAAGCAGGATGGATCCACGTCGCATCAGAAATCGAAATTCATCAGACCAGGCAACATTCTTCCAATCTTCTACTGTCCAATTTTAGTGAGCCTGGGTAAATTTTAGCCTCAGTTTTGCGCTCTTAGCTGACAGAAGTAAATCCTGGTGTGCTCCTCTGCCGAAGTTTGACCATTCTCCTCTGACCTCTGGCATTACTAAGGCATATTTGCCCAGAGAACTGCCACTCACTGGAAATTGTCTCTTCTTTGGGCCATTCTATATAAACTCTAGAGAAGGTTTTGCAAGAAACTCCCAGTAGATCATCAGTTTCTGAAATACTCAGACCAGCCTGGCACCAACAACCATTCCATGTCAAAGTCACTTAAATCACCTTTCTTCCTCATTCTAATGCTCACTTTCAACTTCATCTTGCTTATGTCTACATGCCTAGAAGCACTGATTGCATGTCACTGGATAATTAAATATTTAGTTGATCAGGTGTACCTAATAAAATGTCTTTTTAGTGTGTGTACACAGAAGGCAGATTAGAGAGAAGGCACAGCTTGGGAAACAAGACACCACCACGCTGATTTTATCTGTAAAGGAAAAGAAAACTGTAAACTAGTGTTTACGAACAATGCCAGAAAATAATGAAGAAAAAAATGGGGCAATCAGCAGTAACTGAGTTGATTACTTTTTCATTTTTGTTTTCTTGCCTCTGCGTGTGAGGGTTGGCATGTGTCAAAAATATGTGATATGATAAATATCTTTTTCATGTTTGTGTGATTGGCAGCTGCTGAACCTTATTGAACTCTTTTCTGTTTGAGCCAATGAAGAATATATTCTCGCAAGTGCATAGTCAATATTAGCACGGTACTCTGCTGTTCGGTCTCTGCACTTCATGGACAGGCAGCGTTTATCGTATCACCATCCACCATCTTTTAATCCCTTCAGTTTTCTGCTCAGCTTCATTGGGAACTGTTCGCTTGTGCGTGATCAGGGCTGCACCACCTGCTGGAGGGTGTTCAGTCGATCCTTTCTGGCTGTTCTCTGCAGTATATTTCAACCGAATCATTACTGTGACAGTGAAAAGGCACCTGACTGTGGGACTTTCGACTCTGCTCGGCCTTCACATTTGTGCAGAGAGACATGAATCCTAATTTACTGTCTCACCTAAACTGACAAGCTGAACAACTCAGTGATCAGATTAAAAACAAGATGTGAATCATTTCCATACATACTCAGAAAAATTGCAGACATTCAGCAGATCTGAAGGGGGAGAAACTGAATTGTTCTCTGTGTTAGAGCTGAATCTCCAGTTCTCATCATCAGTGATAATGAGTGGTGAAGGGTCCTCACTAATTAGGGTTGGTGCTTTCCTTCTTCACAACGTTAGGTGCATAATCAGAATTACTTAAAGATTCATGCAGCCTGTCATTATCACTAATGAGTTAGTGAATCAGAATCTTTTTCGAATGATGCATTCTGCCACTGTTTCATTTCTATAAGAAACATGAAGAAAGTGGAGAAGTGCATGCAGGGGTGTACTCACACTATGCCCGATTGCCTGGTACTGTCCTCAAGCACAACTGCTCCCCACTCCCCTGCCAGCCAGCACTCACACTGCACTCAATAATCTGGGCCTGACTTTAGTTGTTTTTTTCTCTGCATGCTAACTCTTTCTAAACCTATTGTAAAGTGCTCCTGCACAGCACAAGGTTCATGATTTTATGTATTTTCTAGCTTAATGGGGAAAGGCATGGCACCTCTTTCAAAATGCTCAAAAAATCTTTTCTAGGGTCCTTAGAACTGACAATTGTTAAAATAAATAAATAAAAACAAACAACCAAGTGTGGCCCAAAGTTAATGCAAAAAAAAAAAGAAAGAAAAAAAGACAGCAAGTGCCGCATGATCTATCAGTCCAATATGAGAGCCTCTTTGCATTTATTGGAGAAACATCCATAAATGGGTTATTAGCAAGAAACAGAATGTAATTATATGATATTTAGGGTGGGAACATCTTTATATCTAATTTATTTTTAGAGTACAAACAAATTCCAGTAAAAAGTTTTTGGTGAATGTATGTGTGTGTTAGGATTATTCTGTAAACTTTCTTCTGTTTACATTGAATTATCATATCTTCTGTTTTCATGAGATTTATATTATACTGTTTTATCTTGAAGTGTACAGGAAATACATTCATACACATTCTTATACATATAATCCATATAAGACACAGACCCTCACGTAGGCTGCGTATACAAATGTAACTTGCAGACGTTCTACAGAATGCTTACTACCATATATGGTAAGGGAAGAGCCAAGAATGCTGTTTATTGCATGTTGTAAACTGAGTTTTATGTTACCCACGTGCTTTTATTGTGAAGGTCTGTAATAAAAGCGGAACAAGGAGGTTGACTCCCATAGGTTTGCAATATTCGCCTCCTCCAGCTCACACACAGCACCGCTGCAGATGGGTGGGTGCACAGCCCCTTCCCTCACAAACAGCTAAAGTAGCTGACCTTCACAACAGTGAACACCGCTATGAGGAATTTTGAGAGGTCAGTAAAGCTGCCATTTTCAGCAACACAACAGTATTAAACATTCATCATAAATGTTAACTTGGCTGCTACACAAATTAAAGTGTCAGGTGATTCTTAATTTAACAATTAGGAATTATCTGATTAACAAAAGCAATTTAAGTCATTAAGGTAGCAACTAGCAGCTAATAATAAACAACAACATTAATTATAGTATCAATATATTATATCAGATAGATAGATAGATAGATACAGTGGTGTGAAAAAGTGTTTGCCCCCTTCCTCATTTCCTGTTTTTTTGCATGTTTGTCACACTTAAGTGTTTCGGAACATCAAACCAATTTAAACAATAGTCAAGGACAACACAAGTAAACACAAAATGCAATTTGTAAATGAAGGTGTTTATTATTAAAGGTGAAAAAAAATCCAAACCATCATGGCCCTGTGTGAAAAAGTGATTGCCCCCTAAACCTAATAACTGGTTGGGCCACCCTTAGCAGCAACAACTGCAACCAAGCGTTTGCAATAACTTGCAATGAGGCTTTTACAGCGTTCTGGAGGAATTTTGGCCCACTCATCTTTGCAGAATTGTCCTAATTCAGTTACATTAGAGGGTTTCGAGCATGAAC